>PITA01021633.1:0-32237 GCA_004023965.1 Spilogale gracilis
GGCCTTAATTTGCATTTCTCAGGTAACTAGTCACGCTGAGCATCTTTTTAATGAAACTGTTGACCTTTCCTCTATCTTCTTTGGAGAAATGCTTAATTTTTAATTGGGTTAATTGGGTTTTGTGTGTGTTTTTTTGTTTGTTTGTTTGCTATTGAGTTGTAGGAGTTCTTTATATATTTTGGATATATTGATTGCATATTCCACCCCACCCCCCCCCCGTTCTACAAGGTTGTCTTTTCACTTTGCTGATGTTTTTTGTTTTTTGTTTTTCTATGCAGAAGTTTTTAGTTTGCTGTAGAACCACTTACTTATTTTTATTTTGTTTCTTGTGTTTTAGGTATCCAGGAAATCTTTACCAAGACCTATGTCAAGGAGTTTTATTCCTATGAGTTTGTTTGAGGAGGTTCATGATACCAAGTTTTAATTTAAGTCTTTAATCCACGTTGAGTTAATTTTTGCAAGATAGGTGTGCAGTTTCATTTTTTCACTTGTAAATTACAATTAGCTCAACACCATTTATTGAAGACTGTTTTTTCTCCGTTGAGTACTCTAAACTCCTTTGTTAAACATTAGTTGAACATATGTATTTGGTTTATTTCTGGGTTCTCCATTCTGTTCTTTTGGTCTATGTGTCTGTTTTTCTGCCAGTATCACACTGTTTTGATGACTACAACTTTATAGTATAGTTTGAAATCAGGAAGTACGATGCTTTCTGTTTTGTTCTTTTTTCTCAGGATTCCTTTGGTTATTTGGGGTCTTTTGTGGCTCCATATAAATGTTAGGAGTGTTTTTTTCTACTGCTGCAAAACATACCATTGAAATCTTTATAGGGATTATATTGAATATATAGATGGTTTTTGGTAATGTCGGCATTTAACATTAATTCTTCCAGTCAATTAACATGGAATACCTTTCTATTCATTTGTCTTTGTCAATTTCTTTCATCAGCATCTTGCACTTTTCAGAGTAGAGATCTTTCATCTCCTTAACTAAATGTATTCTAAACATTTTTTTGTTCTTGATGCTATTGTAAATGGGATAACTTCTTAATTTTTCAGAAAATTTTTCTGTAGTGTATGGAAACTCTACGGATATGTGCATGTTAATTTTGTGTCATGCAACTTCACTGAATTTATTAGTTAGATCTAAAAGCTTTCAACCTTTTATCATTGAGTATTATGTTATCTGTTTAGTGTGTCATATAGGGCTTTTCTTATGTTTAGATATGTTCCTTCTGTGCCTAATTTATTGAGTTTTTAGTGACGAATAGATATTGAATTTTATCAAATGTGTTTTTCTGTATCTATTGAGATATGATTATTTTCTTTCATTTTGTTGATTTGATGTATTACATTGATTTATTCATGTATATTGAGCCATGCTTGCTCCCCAAATCCTACTTGATCATGTATGAAACTTTTAAGTATTGCTGAACTCAGTTTGGTAGGACTTATTGAGGGTTTTATTTTGTTTTGTTTTGTTTTAATCTATACTCATCAGGAATAGTGGCCTCTGGTTTTCTTTTCTAGTAGTATTTTTTTTCTGGGTTTGGTATCAGGCTAATGCTGGCATTGTAAAAGGAGCTTGAGAATGTTCCCTCCTTTTAGATTTTTTAGAAGAGTATGAAAAGGATTGGTGTTACTTCTTTTAATGTTGGTAAAATTCATCCATGAAGCTATCTGGTCCTAGGCTTTTCTTTGTTGAGAGATTCTTTTTTTAATTACTCATTTAATCTCCTTACTGGTAATTCATCTAATTGTAATTTGTATTTTCTTCCTGATTAAGTCCTGATAACTTGAATGTTTCTAAGAGTCTTTCCATTTCTTTTATGTTGTTCCATCTGGAACATATAATTGTTCATAGTAATCTCTTATGATACTTTACATTTCTGTGGTGTCAGTTATATTGTCTGCTTTTTCATTTATAATTCTGTTAATTTTCGTTCTTGCTATTTTTAACTTGGTTAGTCTAACTAGGGGTTTGTTTATACTTCATTTATATTTTATATATATTTGTTTATACTTTCAAACTCTTAGTTTGGTTCATCTTTTCTATTGTTTTTCTGTTCTTTATTTTGTTTATTTCTGCTCTAATAAGTACCATTTTCCTTCTAACTTTGGGCTCAGTTTGTTTTTTCTAGTTCATTAAGGTGTAGAGTTGGGTTGATTATTGGGGGTTTTTCTTGCTTTTTAAAAGTAGGTGTTTATTGCTTTGAACTTCCCTGTTAGAATTTTTTTTACAGCATCCCCAAGTTCTTGTATGTTGTGTTTCCATTTTTATCTCAATAAGCTTTTTTTAAAATTCCCCTTTAAGTTCTTCTTTGACCTATTGGTTGTTCAGGAAACTGTTGTTTAATTTCCATGTGTTTGGGATTTTCCATTTTTCTTCTTGTTATTTTTTCTAGTTTTTGCCATTGTGGTCAGAAAAAATACTTGGAATGATTTCAGTCTTTTTGAAGTGCTAAGACTTGTTTTGTGTCCTAGCATATGGTCTATTCTAGAAAATGTTCCATGTGTACTTGAGAAGAATGTACATTCTACTGTTGTTGGATAGAATGTTCTATATATGTTTATTAGGTCCATTTGGTTTATAGTGTTATTCAAATCTGCTGTTTTCTTATGGATTTCCTGTCTGGATGATCTATCCATTGTTCAGAGCAGACTATTAATGTTCCTAACTATTGTATTACTGGGTATTTTTTGTTTGTTTTTGTTTTGTTCTGTTTAACTCTGTTAGTTATTGCTTTATATATTTAGGTACACCAATGTTGTGCACATCAACATTTATAAAAGTTATATATTTTTGATGCATTGACAATTTTATCCTTCTATAATGAGCTTCTTTGTCTCTTTTTACCATTTTAAAGTCTATTTCATCTAAGTATAGCTATCCCTTCTGTTATTGTTACTATTTGCTTGAAATGTCTTTTTATGTTCTTTTACTCTCCGTCTATGTGTGTCTTTAAGGCTAAAATGAGTCTCTAGTAGGCAGCATATTGTTGGATTTTTTTAAAGTCAATTCAGCAATTCTTTGTCTTTTAACTGGAGCATTTAGTCTATTTATATTTAAAGCAATTATTGAGGGGTGCCTGGGTGGCTCAGTCTGTTACGCATCTGCTTTCAGTTCAGGTCATGATCTCAGGGTCCTGGGATGGAGTCCTATATTGGGGGGGGGGGCGGTCTTTGCTCAGCAGAGAGCCTGCTTCTCCTTCTCTCTGCCACTCCCCTTGCTTGTGCTCTTTTTCTGTCTCTCTGTTAAATAAATACATAAAATCTTAAAAAAATAAAAAAGGTAGTTATTGATAGGTAAGAACTTACTATTGCTGTTTTGTTGTTTTCTGGTTGTTTTGTAGATTTATTGGTTTTTAAATTTCTTATCCTACTGTCTTTTGTTGCATGTTTTGATGTCTTTTGGTATCAGTATGCTTTGACTTCTCTATTGTGTTTTTTGTGTAATTTTATAGGATTTTCCATGTGGTTATCATCAGGCTTACATAAAATATCTTAAACATATAATTCCCTATTTTAAACTGATAACTTAATTTCAATAGACTTCCTAACTTTACACTTTTACTTCTCTTTCCTCTCACATTTTAGGTTCTAGCTGTTACACACACACACACACACACACACACACACACACACACACATTTTATATATATTGTGTAACTAATAACAGATTATTGTAGTTCTGGTTATTTTTACCAATTTCATGTTTGTTTTTTTACAGATTTTATTTATTGATTTGCAGAAAGAGGGACAGAAAGCACAGAAGGGGGAACAGCAGAGAGAGAGGGAGAAGCAGATTCCTTGAGCAGGGAGTCTGATGTGGGGCTCAATCCCAGGACTCTGGGATCATGACCTGAGCCAAAGGCAGACACTTAATGACTAAGTCACCTAAGTGCCCCCATTTTTTGTTTTTGTTTTAGTTTTTGTTTTAACTAGGAAAAGTGAATTGGGGTAAATCAGAGGGGGAGATGAAGCATGAGAGACTTTACTCTGAGAAACAAACTGAGGGTTTTGGAAGGTAGGGGGGTGGGAGGATGGGAGAGCCTGGTGGTGGGTACTGAGGGCACGTATTGCATGGAGCACTGGTGTGAAGCATAAACAATGAATCTTGGAACACTGGAAAAATAAAATTAAAAAAAAAAACCACCTAGGATTATAAGTGAATTTGCACCACTGTTGCCACATTGCAATGTTGTGTTTTCTTGTAATTGATTAAATTACCTTAAGATTATTATTCTAAATTCTTTGTCTGGCAGTTCATAGATCATCATTTCTTTAGGTCAGTTACTGGAGCTTTATTAATTTCTTTTGGTGGTATCATATTTACCTGATCTTTTGTGATCCTTGATTCCTTATGTTGGCATCTGTATATTTGAGTAATGGGGTTCCTCTTCCAGACTTTACAGGTTTGATTTGGCAGAAAGAGCTCTTCACCAGTCAGTTCATTTCGCATGTATCTGCTGGTAATGTCATTGAGCAGGTGGGACCTGCTCTTATGCTCTATTTTGGGCAAGGCCACCGTTCAAACTCTGAAGATAGGGATGGGGGCAAGGGGTGTGTGAGGTGTGTGCTACTGGATGTGAACAGTTGCACAGGGTGTGCTGGCTTGATTTTCTTCCCAAGTGAGGCTGTAGGGTGGGCTCCATGGTTGCTGGATTTTCTGATCAGGCTTACTGTATGGTCAGGACTAGATTATTATATTCAGTAGTACATGGGGCTATTCAATAGCATCCCTTCCTAGGCAAGACAAAGATAGGACCCAGGGCCTGAACAAACCGTTGATTGGGGACTCAAATCATACCAAAATGTGACTGAATTCCCTGGTCAAGCAAGCCCACCGATTGCTTTCTGCAGATGGGGCAAGGCTTGGGCTATGCTCTATGGACTTCGAATCTTCCTTTGTGCTCAGGTTCAGCTCCCCAATTGGACAGGCTGAAGTCTGTATTCAGTGATGAACAGGGCTACAAATTAGATTCTCTACCTCATCATAAAGGGAAAAGAAGCTCTAAAGCCAGTAAAGCTCTTTGTTGTCTTAACTCAAGCCTACCTAACCCCCAAGGTCCCTGACTGAAGAGGGTTATTGGTTTTGTTCTGCAAAATATCATCTGAAGCATATTATGTTTATTTATTTTTTATAAGTCTTCCATTTTATAATAAGAATTTAGGTAGCTTAGAAAGGATTTTATTTGTGGAAATATTTGATGGAAGTTAGTTAAGAGTATTAAGTGACTGGCAATCTCAAAAATCCTGGAGTAGGCTAATAATTCTCCATGCATTATCTGCTGGGTAATATGGGACTTTCTTGTTTCAAAAAGAGAAATAAAAAAGGTTCCAATCTAAGAGGCTTTACATTAGAGAAAACGTCCATTATCCTCCATTATCAGTTTCTAATTCCCACTAATGGTTATATATTATTTGGTCAATTGGTTGTCAGTTTCTTTTAGAGGTAAAGCAACCTATATGTTTCTGATTCTGGTGGGTTCAGGACTCAATGTTACATGTAAATCAGATTGGGCTAGTATATCTTTGCATTTTATACATTACTGAGGAGAATAGAATATAATTAGGTCTCCCTTTTATATGTGCTGCAGCTTGTCTCTTTACCAAATCATTGTTTTTGCTACTCACTTATGTCATTATTTCTCCCGTCTTCATTGTTTCTCTCCAGCCAGAGTGAGACATTTACTTTAGCTTTGATGGAATACAAGAAGTGGAACTTGTTGGTCAACATGTTAAGACAAAACAGATGGGGAAGCAAAGAAGTATGTGACTTAAGACATGCAGAAATTTGGATCTCTCCAATTAATCATGGTTCACAGCTGTCAAAAAGGTGACAATAATTGATGTAACCCTTTGAGAAACAATCTGGAACTTTAGCACCCTGGGAAATCTTGTTCAGCTTTGCTCAGCTACTAGTTATAAATTGCTACTCAGAGGGACACTTCATAAGGCAGATTTTCTGGAACAAATCCCACACCATGAGACATCCCAGAAATTATCCGTTTTTTTTTTTTTCTGGCTTCTCACCACTCAGTGTTATGTCACCTATTGTAACAAGCACAGTCCACATATAAAGGATGGAAGGGCCAATTTGTCTGCAGTGCATTTTGCCAATGAAGGTAGTCTCCATAACTCAATTCAGTCCCTAGGAGGGTTACACATTAGCTTGAAACATCTAGACTAGTTGTCTGTTTGATAACATGCAATGCTACATGCCTGCTCTTTACTCTGCAGCCGTAGGACATGCAGCCTTCACTCTCTTAGACGTCACCTCAGTATAAGAGATTTCCCCTCAGCAGATGATGTAACTATTGACCAGGCATTTTTCTCCTTGTAAAAAAAGGTAGGCACTTATAAGTTGGCAATACTTCCAAGTTCCATTCCTGACTAAGATCTCCAGAGCCAAGACAAAGGTATGAAATAAGAACCACTGAAGTTGCAAGAATATATTATGATTCTTATTCATAGTTGATTTTTAATTAGAAAAAGGAAAAAAAATCTCATTATTTTGCAATACAGAGAGACACTAGTCTCCTTACTGAGTCCATATATTGCAAGGTCATGTGGCACATAAAGCAAATGAGGTCAGAGTTCCGCAAGGTGGAGAGATTGCCTGTGGCATTCTCACTCACTCAGCACTTTCAGTCTCTTGCCAGGCATTGTAGTCAAACAGACGGATGGATTGTTATCTAGTTTTGATCACCTTACTTCACAAAACAAACATGTACTTAAAAAAAATCTCTTTATGCAAATCATGGGTTACCAATAATACCAACAATGTGAGTAAAAGCAATCAAGAAGGGAATGGTAATACTTAGCATCATCTCTTTGTAGACCACATTACAGAATAAGAGCAGTGATTCTCTAATCAGATCTTTTGAGATAATGGCTACAGTAATTTGAAATTATCTAGGAGACTATTTGAAATCAGGATTTATATCTGCTATCATTAACTGGGATTAATAGAGTAAAGTTCAAATACTGTATTTCAGATTTAACACTTTAAGATTCACAGTTTTATATAATTTATAAGATACGAAATAGTATGGTAAGATATGTATTTTTTGAATGAATATGTGTTTATTAAGGATACATGTACTCAAAAATTTAAGAGGTCAACTACATATTCAATATAAACAATTTTTTAATATTCAAAAAAGTGTAGTCAGGCCTGAAGAATGTTGCGATTTTAAGTATTCAAGGTGTTTAGCTCTAAAGTTAGATTCATTTCCGGGCCCCCCGGGTGGATCAGTAGTTAAGCATCTGCCTTCGGTTCAGGTCATGATCCCAGGGTCCTGGGATTCAGCGCTGTGTCTGGCTTTCTGCTCAGTGGGGGGTCTGATTCTCCCTCTGCCTATTGTTCTGTCTGTCCCTCTGCCTGATTGTGCTCTCTCTCTCCCTTGCTGTCAAATAAATAAATAAAATCTTTAAAATAAATAAATAATTGGGTTATATTTATTTCAATAAAAATTCGAACTTCAATAATCACTTGGGGTTTCTTTCTTTTAATCTTGAAAACCTAAAAGGCCATATAAGTAGCTCATAGGAGTCATAATCAAATTAAACAAATTATATTCACCAATGGGGGGGGTCTTAACATTAACTTAATGACCTAACTGAGATTAGAGAAAACACTCCCAAATCCTATGTGGAAACCTATACTATCTTTAACCCAAAATCAACCCCAATAGCCTCTACCTCCTAGGTACTTTATATGTGCTAAAGCTCATTTTACCCTCACATCAGACAATGAAGTGACCATTCTTAGGTACCTTATACAGACGAGGAAACTGAGGCGTCAAGTATTAGAGTGATTTCACAGATCACTCAGCTGACAAATGTCAGCTTTGATATTGGAGTCCATGTAGAAGTTTGTTTCTGTCAGAAGCAGGATCAGATGTCAAATTCAGGGAAACAAATATTTCCTTAATATGATAAAGCGTTCCAAAGATTTTGGTCTGTCAAATATTTGAATGGGGTGCTTCTAGGGGATGGCTTCTCTCTTTCTGGAGATAATGATGGTGTGATTGGGTAATTTCTATTCAGTGATTTATAGAGAGGAATTCAGATGTTGGCTGGGGCTTGAGAATATATGTTCTCTTTCACTATCCTCACTCCATGATAGCATGATTTTATTCCACTAACGCTTTCTTGAGGTTTCAAAGTTTTCTTTTTTTGTTGTTGTTGTTAAATATTTTATTTATTTATTTGACAGAAACACAGCAAGAGAGGGAACACAAGCAGGGGGAGCAAGAGAAGGAGAAGCAGGCCTCCCGCCAAGCAGGGAGCCGATGTGGGGCTCGATCCCAGGTCTCTAGGATCATGACCTGAGTCGAAGGCAGTCGCTTAACCAACTGAGCCACCCAGGCGCCCCAAGGTTTCAAAGTTTTCTTAAGCTAAGGGGGATTGTGTTCACCATATAATGCTTATTATTATCTTCACTTTATAGCAATATACCACATCATTTTTAAAACAAGCAAAAAATCCTAGGACTTAAAATTGTTATGGTTTTGCTAATGTACAATTTAAAGGAACATTTATTTGCTATATAATTTTAAGAAAAAGTCAATTGTTTCTTTTTGGAACTCAGGACCTAGTTATTGCCATGAAATTGGTAATAAGCCTATCTACAGAAGGTAAATCAATTTTTAAAAGAATTAAATGTGATTCTGAGTTGTACCTTTATAAAAACTTCATGAAAAATTATATACTTTTTTCAAGGGATGAACATGCAGTTGTCCTATTACAAATAATTAAACCTGTTTTTTGTAAGCACACATATGTAATAGTATGGATTTATTATAATAGCACAGAGAGATAGATACTATGTATGCACACACACATTCAAACATATAACATATATGCCTTTAGAAAATGGTAAGGACAGAAAGCTATCTGTTAAGAACTTTGAAGGGTCTGAAATTTTACCCTACTTACAAGGTAACAAATTAACCTATTGGTTTTAGGGAGGCTGGCAGAAGACCTGAGATTCCTGGGTCAGAGACAAAAGACAGTTTATTACTCAGAACAACAGCAATATCCAGAGTATCATTATTTTTCACACCAATTCCTCCAAGTCATATGGGATAATGTGAAGAAGACCAGTAACACCTGGATGTGTACCAAATTAAGAAAAAAGGAACATTGACTCTAGGGAACCAAATCTTTTATAATGGGCAGTAAGTCTATCTGCTTTAACTCCAGAGAGAGACATTGTTTTTATTATACTGGGCATTAATCAAACATCCTCTTTCCTCTGGAGGGAACGTGATTTCTCTCTTCCAAGGCTCTTTGCTAAACTAATATCCTTGAAAAGATATTCCTGAACAAAGGGAGTCAGTGCCTGTGTCTAAGGCATGCAGAAATGCAGGAAACGCATGGAGAATTGTCTCCCAACACCACCAGAAATATTTCTTGTCAGCATTTGGCTTGGAAAGGGGCACATGGCATAGCACTTGTGAAAATCATCTGGACTTTGATCCCGTAATAGCCAAACACAACATTAAGACATGTTGAACGTATGGACTTTTCCCATCATATTTCCTGGAAAGCACATGTTTCTTATTCTCAGTCTGACACATTTGGTCCTGAAGACCAGCACAACTAGACTTGTGTCTGTATCACTTGCTGCCTGGGATCTGCCAACCTGCCTTCAGGGACCCTGAAGAGGGGTGAGTAATGGAGCATTAAATACCAACAATCTGGCTACCACAAGGACTTAATCTCTTTAAGCCCTATAGGGATCTGGGTGAACACCGAAATAAGCATACCAAATGTGACTTCCACTGACTCCGTAGGCAGAAGAGCCTAAAACTCCAGTGAGAGCATGTGAGGCTCAGATTGTTTGTCTTATAAATGGCATATTAAGACATCTTCCTCTAGGGCAGCAACATGGGAGAATCAGCGCCACAATCAAGACACCAGAAAGCAGGCCACTGAATGGAAATGAAGTTTGAAAAGCCCACGTTCAATGAATTTATCCAGCACTTCCCAAACACAGATCCAGAATGAAAATATTTTAAATGTCCGCTTACAATGTAGCCTTGTGATGTTTTTTAAAAATGCTATTCTACTCTGAGTTACATATTATGGTGGTTGTTGGGTGCTGTGTGGGGCATAATTATTCTTTTAATTTTAATGGTCTGTGATTATGACCCAGAGTCCAATGAAGAGAGCTTAAGATCTGATTTGTCCAGCCTTTGAATCCTTATTCTAGGCAAATTATTCTGTATGAACCTCAGTTTTCTCATTCATAAGTACAGATATTTATTTATATAAGATTGTAGTGGGGTTATTTTTTTTTCAAAGGTGCATTTAAAACAATATAGAGGGGGCCTGGGCGGCTCAGTTATTAAGCATCTGCCTTGGGCTCAGGTCATGATCGTGGAGTCCTAGGATTGAGCCCCGCATCAGGCTCCCTGCTCGGCAGGATGCCTGCTTCTCCCGCTCCCACTCCCACTGCTTGTGTTCCTTCTCTAGCTGTGTGTCTCTCTGTCAAATAAAAAAATAAAATCTTAAAAAAAAGCAAAACCCATACCAGAATGTAGCACACAGCAGATACATAAGATAGCCAAGATAGCCTTGTGGTACAGCCCGGTAATCAAGGCCTGCCTTTTGACTGAGTTTGGGCCACTCATTCTGTAGAGTTGTAGGATTTCACATCATGGGCCATCCAGCTAAATACACAGATTGCCTGCTTTAGACTAAACTCAGGGAAAACACTAGTTGATAAAAACTGTCAGACTCGCTTCCTCTCCTGGAACTATAAACTTCTGTTCTAGTGCTATGTTTATGTTGCAATCTTCTGTGTAGTGAGTGGGGGGTGGAGGAGACATTTGAGAAGAGCTGCAGCAGCCCCTTAGGTAGGAGATACACACAGAGAAAAATGTGACAATGAACCAAAATCCGTAAGGTATTCCTTGGTGTCAGCTGTACCCCATCAGCAGCAAAGATGTGTGCATGTGTGTGATTAGCAAAATGCTTTAATGTGGATATAATTACCATATGCCCCACGGATGAAATAATGTTTCTATCCTAGATTATCTACCCACATTTATGGTATACACTAAACAGTGTTAAGTAATGTGGTTTATTTCATCAGCGCAGGCCCTTCTTGTCTCTTCGAACATAGAGCCTGTCTTGGCTCTTCACTGGGTGAATAGAGTTTGTAAACTCTTCTTGTATGGTCCCATGCAGTCTTCAATATTAAGAATTTGGCTTTGTTTGCACAATTACAATTCTTTGTATTTTATTCTAAATCCCCATGTGGAAGAAATATGTTTAAATACAGCTTAGTGGACATATTTTCTAAAGATGCATTAATAAGAAAAATGTGATTCAAATGTGTCAAGGAAGGCTTATTTGGAAGATGGTTCCCGTTAACATAAGTACAATATCCTACATGTCATGTGGCATGATAAAGTACTCCATCATTTTCTTCTAAATACTATAACATTTGATCCATCTTTTTGTCAAGTTATGACAGTAAAATATAATGTAAAATATTTGAAGAGATGGATGATGAACATTATCTATTTTACAATATTGATATTTCTTCAGTAATCACCTCTGATAATGTATTTAAAATGTCTATTTTCAAATTTATTGACACATTCTTCACCTAAAATTACTAAAGCTGAATCAAAATAGGAAATATTCTCTCTATGTATTTTCTCTATTATGTGGTCATACATGTTTCAATACCTTGAACTAAGTCTGTGCTCAAAAAATGAATTAATAAATGAGCATCCCAAATAATGATTAATATTTTTCTACTGTCTACCATCTGACTTTTACTCTATATAACCCAACATAATACGGGACATTTATCTAGAATTCCTGCAATTTTTGTTGTTAGAAATGTAACTAAATTTTCATGATATCCCTACATCATTTTGCTTCATCTTCTTCCTTTCCTCCTCCTTGTTTTCTTATTTTTTTTCCTTCACCCTTCCATCATTCCCTAGTTTGATCCCTCTTTCACCCTCTTTTCCCTCTCTACCCCATTCTCTGTCATCATTCCTCATTTCTTCCCTTTCATCTCTCTTTTTATTTATGAATTCCATTAGGGCAGAGAATTAATTAAGAATCTAAGAACTCATATTTATTTTTTACTGATTGAAACTAAAAGTGTTGACTGGTTTTATACTATCCATTTGTATATTAATTCCAGTTATCCTTGGTAATAACATTGACTGAATGATCTATGCTTTTAAATTGTTCCTAAGACAAGTTAAGAAAATGGGGTATTTTAATTTTTATATTTTACTAGTGGATTTGAGAAATAAGAAAATCTCTTTGCAGGATTAAATGAACCAACAATACCTTCTTGGGCTAAAACACAAATCTCTCCAAAGCCCAAAGCTATGAAAGAATATCTTTGCGCCTAGGTTTTACTATTTAGTGTGAATGTTAGAACACTGTCTGCATTTGTTCCATTGAAGGGAGAGCTAGCCCAGGTTGTACATGATCTTTCCTTGAACATGGAGCAGACTCAAGTAATAATATTGATGTAATTCCATTTTATTGAGTAAAAATGTGAACATTATCTCTATTTTATTACCCTTATTCCTGAGATTCATCACGTAGATTGTCCAACAATAACACTAAGTTGAAATCATCTATAAAAAATGGCAGATTAAAAAATAAAAAAAGAATGGCAGATTATGCCCTACTACTACTACCAGACCTCATATTTTCTTTTATAATAAATTTTCTAGAATTCATTTAGCTTCAATATTTTGATTTGACTATGAATTTTCTTGTATGGTTCTTTTTAAGAATCTTTAAGGCATAGATGGCCAAGTCAATTCAATGTACTTTAGTAAATTCTTACAGAGAAAATTTTTCTGGTTGAAGTGGTTATGGAAGTGGCACTGGAAACAAAGTGATAGACTAGGAATCTTAAGACCCTTATTCCCCTATGAAGACACAGAGATGACAAGAGTATACAGACCAGAATATGTTTGTGAGAACTGTAGAGACTAGTTGAGACTAGAACATTCAGTTTGATGTAATCCCAAGAAAGGATGTCAGTGACAGGGGCATTGTAACTTCCATTTTGGTCTCTTGGATCCTTAGCTCTGGGGAAAATTAGTCACCATATTTCAGGACTCTCAAAAAGCCCTGTGGACAGGTCTAGGAAGAAAAGAACTGAGTTCTGCTGCCAGGAGCCATGTGGGTGAGACACCATGAAAATGGATCCTTCAGCTCCAGTCAAGTCTTCAGATGACTGTGGCAATGCTTGATACCTGATTGCCAACTAATGAGAGCTCTTAAGCCAAACTATCGAGCCTGGGTGTTCCTGATCTGCTGACTCACAGAAACCATGGAAGTTAATACATAATATATTCAAGACTCTAAGTTTTAGAGTAATTTGTTATATAATAGTAAATAATAGTTATGGCTGAATTGTATCCTTCCATACATGTGTTGTGTTGATTCATGTGTTAAAGTCCTAACGCTGCATATCAAATTGTGACTTTATTTGGAGCTAGGTGTTTACAGAGATAATAAAGTTAAAATTAGCTCATTAGAGTAGGTCTTAGTCCAATAAGATTGATCTCCTTATAAAAGGGAAATTTGGAGACAAACATTTACATGGAGGATGCATGTGTAGATGAAGACAGAGATTAAGGTGATACTTTTACAAGCCAAAGAACACAAAAAATATTCAGGAAACCACAAGAAACAAGGTGAGAAGCATGAACAGATTCTCTCTCACAGGCCTCAGAAGGAAGCAATTCTGCCAACACCTTGATTTCAGATTTTTTACTTCCAGAACTATGAGACAATAAATTTCTGTTGTTTAATAATTTAAAAAAAAGAAGTGACACTAGGTTAAATATTTTGTGTCGATACAACCTCATCTTTTATAACCCTCCTCATACTGAAAATGATACATAGCCCTGAAACCAATTCCTAGACTCCCTTGCGAGCAGGTTCCATAAGTTTTTGACAATGAGAGGCACTCAGAAAGGTTGTAGGGCAGATTAAAACTATGACACATTCCTTTCCACATGGCCACTGTAGTCAGCTGCAGGGACTTTGGCATATGGGTTAGGCATATGGGTGTATGGCATTTGGGTTTGGCATATGGGTGTATGGCATATGGGTGTATGGCATATGGGTTTGGCATATGGGTGTATGGCATTTTGGTGTACTCCTGAGAATTGCCCACTTGGATGTTATAGGCCATTGAGGTCACTGTTGGTGGCTTCCCTGTGGTATTTGCAGTTTTGAATTTGTTAAAAGTGGCCTCCCTGGGGCGCCTGGGTGGCTCAGTTGGTTAAGCGACTGCCTTCGGCTCAGGTCATGATCCCGGAGACCTGGGATCGAGTCCCGCATCGGGCTCCAGTCCCGCATCGGGCTCCCTGCTCGGCGGGAAGCCTGCTTCTCCCTCTCTCACTCCCCCTGCTTGTGTTCCCTCTCTCACTGTGTTTCTCGCTGTCAAATAAACAAAATCTTTAAAAAAAAAAAAAAAAAAAAAAAAAAAGTGGCCTCCCTGACCTTCATTCCCCAAGTCTCTCAATCCCTGTTTTGTACAAGCCTCTATATCTCTTTATTTGAGCAGTTCTTGTTGAACCCATCTGGTGTGGATGAACCATTTTTGCTGACCAGCCAATGGCTGACTGATGCAGGCACTGTTATTGCCCTTTAAGATAAGTGAGCTGTTGTGTATGTTTATGTATATGTGTGTATGGTGCATTGTTGAGATAGTTTTTAATCCATTAAAAATACTCAACTTACCATTTTATTTTTAGTTCTACCAAGCACATGACATATTTTACTATTTGTCATAAAAGTGATGTTATGGCACATGCATTCAGATTTGATACACTGAGAAGGTTGGAATCTAGTACTCTCAATTTTAAATATTTCAAAAACTTTAAAAACAGCTTAGTCGAGAAGGCTGGTACATTTTTAAAGATATTGTATGCCCTACATTACTCCTTAAGAAACAGACTTTCTAGGTAATCGCTATAACACTTGACTCTGTCATATGTCACAGTAAGACCGATAATTGAAAGTGAAGGAAACTGACTCTGGATATAACGGAGACAAATTAGACAGAATATATTGATTTCTGATGTAACAGATGGCCACCTGATGGAACTTTTTATTTATAGAAGGTGAAGCCAAAGTATTTTTCAGAGATACTTTTTAATGATACAACTATTAGGTGAATAAAGTTTTTAAAAATTCAAAGCAAATGTTACTAATCATTTGGAGTCTGGCTATCACAGTTCATAGGTCACTTCTAAAACATATTCAGTATTGCATTTTATGTGCAACTAACGAACCATTGAACACTACATCAAAAACTAATGATGTACTATATGTTGGCTAATTGAACATAATTTAAAAAAAGTAAAAAAATAAATAAAATTTATATTCAGCCTTCTTCTGATCAATGCATGTTGGCTCTATGTGTTTGGATGAAAAGAATGCAGAATGGCAGAATCATAAGTATCCTCCAATCTAAAAGAGTAAACAGATTATTGGGGCACCTAGGTGGCTCAGTTGATCAAGTGACTGCCTTCGGCTCAGGTCATGATCCTGGAGTCCTGGGATGGAGCCGTGCATGGGGCTCCCTGATCGGCGGGAAGCCTGCTTCTCCCACTCTCACTCCCCCTGCTTGTGTTCCTTCTCTAGTTGTGTTTCTGTCAAATAAATAAATAAAATATTTTTTTAAAAAAGAGTAAACAGATTATTAAATATTCTAAATATTTTTCTTTCTCACTCTTAGATGTAGTTGGAAAACATCAATATGTTCTAAGTGATAATTTCCCAGATTTGAGCTTAGATCTAGTTTTTCAGGGAAAGTTAGAAATCCAGATTTCATATATAAGTATTCTTTTTCCTTTCTTTCTTTCTTTTTTAAAGATTCTATTTATTTATTTGACAGAGAGAACCACAGCTAGAGAGGGAGCACAAGCAGGGAGAGTGAAAGAGGGAGAAGCAGGCTTCCCGCCTAGCAGGCAGCCCAATGTGGGGCTCGATCTCAGGACTCCAGGATCATGACCCGAGCTGAAGGCAGACACTTAATGACTGAACAACCCAGGCACCTCTATATAGGTATTCTTATTTTGAAATATTATCCACCTATTTATATTTTACAGCACTTCTAGTGCCAAGAAAGACATATCCATGGGTTGGATATAGCCTATGTGACCTGCCAGTTCATAACTCTTTTCTAAAAGATCTCAAACCAGAATGAATAACAAGGATATAAGCACTCTTCTAGTCAAATAAGGTCTTGTTTAATAATAAAAGTCTATTTTAAATGTTTTTGAAATAATGTACAGATATAATGGGCAACACAGCCTAGTGCCCTACAGGTTAGACTATAAAGACTGAAGGATGTCATTCAGGCTTTGCCACCAACTATGTGACCATGGAAAGGTTACTTAGAAGTGCAGACTTCCTAAGGAATTTCTTTAAGTAATAAATAAGATTACATGTAAGTGCTATCACCTGGCACACAGTAAGCACTTAATTTGTGTTAGTGATTTTAGTTATCAAAGTAACTAAACAAAAAATGGTTAACGTGTAGAAGTCTTGAAAAAGAAAACATTCTATTTAACAAGGCTGGTTTTTTTTTTAATTTTAACTAAGTTTTTTAAAATAGGGAACAAACTCTTTTCTGTTCTCTTTCTTCTCACTTACAGTCTATTTTCTGATACATACCCTGGGGCTACTTTAGAAGCTGATGTAAACTCTTCAACACAAATTTCCAGCTGGCAGTCTTCTTGATATGTGATGTAGGTTGATGGAGTAGTGTGATTCAGGTTGCCTGAATGGTATAACAAGTTATGTGAGAAAATGAGTAACATGTTGTCATGTTGTTATTACAGTGATCTCAAGTGCCAAGAGTAATGTGTTAATATGTTTATCTGTGAATGGACAATCAATGAATGAGAGGCATATATATTCTTCTGTTTTACTCTTAGATCATAAAGCATTATTTCTCATTTGAAACTAAATTCCATGTAAATTGAATGGTATTTGGAAAATAATGGTTTGGCTTTCTGTAGAAAGAAGTTTACTCCAACTTGATCTGCTGGAAATCCAACCACCAATTCAAAGTAAATAAAACCTGAATGGCCATGTTTAGGTAACTTATGTAGTTTTAGAAGTGAAACAACCACAACAAAAACTGGTACAAGATACAAGAAAGATGAGGCAATACTATAATCCAGAATAATATTGGGTGTTCACAATAAAAGAATGAAAAACCACCCTGATAATATTTGCTATTTTCTTTCAACCTACCTGACCAAGGATTTTGGGTTAAATCTTCTCTATCACATATGCCAGAAGCACACAGGGATTTTCATCTGATATTCACTATGAAGAGTGGGTTGAGCCATGAAAGGTAAAATTTATAAAAAGGTGGGGGGCCCTTCTATGACTGGGTCACCCTGGAGTTCTCAGACTTACTCACACTGAGTCTCTAGAGAATTACTAGTTACAGTTCAGGTTTCCCTACCTGGACATTGGTTCCTGTAGAGGTTTCAACTCATAGGTTTCTGATCTGATAAATTGTGATTCTCTATGTCTTTCTGTCTGTCTCTCCAATTTTAGTGGCAGTGATTGGTCCTGTGACTGCATGTCTCTGATAGATTTAAGAAGAGTTCTTGATTTTTCATTTTGTTCAGCTTTTTGTTTGTTGTTAGGATAGAGTGGCAACTTCTAAACTCTTTGCCTACCAGACCGGAAACTATAAGTCTATTAATATTTTTCTTCTCCGTGAGTAATCAATAGCTGAATTATCAGTGTCTGAAATAATTTCAGAATTTCTGGTTAGTATTTTTTAGCACAACAAGAGATTATTCCTCACTATGCCTATGTAGAAGTAAATCATAATTATATTATTAATATTCATTGAATTCAAGGAATTGAGGACGTTCTGCATAGTCAGGGGAGCTGGGCAGCAATATTTGAAAATGAAAGTAGAAAACCCCAAATTGTGCTGGTTCCAGGGCAAAATGTACACATAAGTTGCACAGAGTGGTGCAGACCCCCATTTCACCCATCACTGCTGCACCAAAGCTCTGCCTCAGCTCATTTGCATGGCTCAGCAGGTGTGACTAAGACTAACTAAAGGAGGAGGGAAAAGCCCAAGATTGGCTTGCTTATATATAACATACGGAGGCAAGTGAAAAATGGAATGCTGTACAGGCTGATCAAGGAGAGACTGGCACAAAGGGAAGTCCTCCAGATGGCTGTGCTTTGAGCAATGCAGCTGCTCAGCCACTTCGTTTTGTGAGAGAAGTGGCTGGATAATAGACGTATATACCAACTCACAGGCAGTTTCAGTTGGCTTGTTTTGTTGGTCAATGGTCTGGATGCACCAAGACTGGAATATTGTAGATAAAGTCTGGGAAGATGCATGTAGACCTATGTGTCTATGGAAGTGGCCACAAGGTATGATGGTATTTCTCTTTCTTGCTAGTGTTCACTGCAGAAGAGCCATTGGTAAGAAAAAGATAAGATTATTTCTCAGTAGATGTCAACCAGTCTCTGCTCATAGTGGACTGATGAACAGAAGAGAGTGGTCAGTAGAAGAGGCAGATTTAATGCATGGACACAGCAGCATGGGACCATTTCACCAAGGCTGATCTCGCTACTGCTGTTCCCAGTTGCAAAGTCTGTCAGCAATAGAAACTAACTTCCAAGGCCTGATATAAGATCACTGCTCAGGGAATTAGTTACTTGAGGACAAATTGATGATGAGGAACCCTTTCTAGCCTGGAAAAGGAAATTATTCAATCTAACTTGAAGATATATACCTAGATGTAGATCTAGATCTAGTTCTACATCTAGACATATATCAGATATGGGTTTGCTTTTTTTACTCTTTTTAAAAAATATATATTATTTTATTTTTTCAGTGTTTCATGATTCATTGTTTATGCCCCACACCCAGTGCTCCATGCAATACGTGCCCTCAGTACCCACCACCAGGCTCTCCCATCCCCCCATCCCTTCCCCTTATGCACCACAAGTAAGTGAAACCATGTGATACTTGACTTTCTCTTCTTGGCTTATTTCACTCAGCATAATCTCCTCCAATCCAGTCTGTGTTGCTACCAAAGTTGGATATTCATCCTTTTGGGTGGAGGCATAGTATTCCATTGTATATCACATCTTCTTTATCCATTCATCTGTTGAAGGGCACCTTGGCTCTTTTCACAGTTTGGCGATTGTGGCCATTGCTGTGATGAACATTGGGTACATATGGCACTTCTTTTCACTATATCTGTATCTTTGGGGTAAATACCCAATAGTGCAATTACAGGGTCATAGGGTAGCTCTATTTTTAATTTTTTAAGGAATCTCCACACTGTTTTCCAAAGCGGCTGCACCAACTTGCATTCCCACCAACAGTGTAAGAGGGTTCCCCTTTCTCTGCAGCCTCTCCAGCACTTGTAGTTTCCTGTCTTGTTAATTTTGGCTATTCTGACTGGTGTAAGGTGGTATCTCAGTGTGGTTTTGATTTGAATTTCTCTGATAGCTAGTGATGATGAACACTTTTTTCATGTGTCTGTTAGCTATTAGTATCTCTTCTATGGAGAAGTGCCTCTTCATATCTCCTGCCCATTTTTTGATGTGTTCATCTTCATTTGGATATTGAGTTTGAGTTGTTCTTTATGGATCTTGGATATCAGCCCTTTGTCTATAGTGTCATTTGCAAATATCCTCTCCCATTCCATGGGTTGCCTCTTTGTTTTGTTGAGTGTTTCCTTTGCTGTGCAGAAACTTTTTATTTTGATGAAGTCCCAAAAGTTCTTTTTTGCTTTTGTTTCCTTTGCCTTTAGAGACGTGTCTTGAAAGAAGTTGCTGTGGCCGATGTCAAAGAGGTTACTTCCTATGTTCTCATCCAGGATTTTGATGGATTCCTGCCTCACGTTGAGGTCTTTCATCCATTTCGAGTTTGCCTTTGTGTGTGGTGTAAGAGAATGGTCTGGTTTCATTCTTCTATATGTAGCTGTCCAATTTTCCCAGCACCATTTATTGAAGAGACTGTCTTTTTTCCACTAGATATTTTTTCCTGCTTTGTTGAAGATGATTTGACCATAGATTTGTGGGTCCATATGTGGAGTCTCTGCTCAGTTCCATTGGTCTATTTGTCTGTTTTTGTGCCAGTACCATGCTGTCTTGGTGATCAGATATTTGTAATAAAGCCTGAAATCAGGTAACATGATGCCCCCAGCTTTGTTTTTCTTCTTCAACAATTCCTTAGCAATTTGGGGTCTTTTTTGGTTCCATATAAATTTTAGGATTGTTTGTTCCAACACTTTGAAAAATGTTGGTGGAATTTTGATCAGGATGACATTGAAAATATAGATTGCTCTGGGCAGTATAGACATTTTAACAATGTTTATTCTTCTGATCCATGAGCATGGAACGCTCTTCCATCTTTTTGTGTCTTCTTCAATTTCTTTCATGTGTGTTCTGTAGTTCCTCGAGTACAGATCCTTAACTTCTTTGATTAGGTTTATTCCTGGGTATCTCATGGTTTTTGGTGCTATAGTAAACGAAATCAATTCTCTGATTTCCCTTTCTATATTTTCATTGTTAGTACATAAGAACACAGCTGATTTCTGTGCATTGATTTTGTATCGTGCCACATTACTGAATTCTTGTATGAATTCTAGTAATGAGGGTAGAGTCTTTTGGGTTTTCCATATAGAGTATCATGTCATCTGCAAAGAGAGAGAGTTTGACTTCTTCTTTGCCAATTTGAATACCTTTTATTTCTTTCTGTTGTTTGACTGCTATTTCTAGGACTTCTAACATTATGTTGAACAGTAGTGGTGAGAGTGGGCATCCTTGCCTTGTTCCTGATCTCAGTGGGAAGGCTGTCAGATTTTCCCCATTGAGAATGATATTCACTGTGGGTTTTTTGTAGATAGATTTTATGAGGTTGAGGAATGTTCCCTCTATCCCTATACTTTGAAGAGTTTTAATCAGGAATGGATGTTGTATTTTGTCAAATGCTTTTTCTGCATCAATTGAGAGTACCATGTGGTTCTTCTCTCTTCTCTTATTGATTTGTTCTATCATGTTGATTGATTTATGAGTGTTGAACCTCCCTTGCATCCCTGGGATAAATCCCACCTGGTTATGGTGGATAATCTCTTTAATGTATTGTTAGATCCTATTAGCAAGGATCTTGTTAAGAATCTTGGCATCCATATTCCTCAGAGATATTGGTCTGGAGTTCTTCTTTTTGATGGGGTCTTTGTCTGGTTTGGGGATTAGAGTCATGCTGGCTTCATAGAAAGAGTCTGGAAGTTTTCCTTCTGTTTCTATTTTCTGAAACAGCTTTAAGAGAATAGGTGTTATTTCTTCTTTGAATGTTTAGTGGAATTCCCCAGGGAATCCATTAGGTCCCAGGCTCTTGTTTTTTGGGAGGTTTTTGATCACTGCTTCAATCTCGTTAGTAGATATTGGTCTATTCAGATTTTCAATTTCTTACTGGTTCAGCCTTGGAAGTTTATAGGTTTCCAGGAATGCATCCATATCTTCTAGGTTGTTAAACTTATTGGCATATAACGGTTGATAGTAATTTCTGATGATTGTTTCTATTTCCTTGGTGTTAGTCGTGATCTCTCCCCTTTCATTCATAATGTTATTAATTTGGGTCTTCTCCATTTTCTTTTGGATTAGTTTGGCCAATGGTTTATCTATCTTATTAATTCTTTCAAAGAACCATCTTCTAGTTTCTTTGATGTGTTCTACTGTATCTCTAGTTTCTAATTCATTGATCTCTGCTCTAATCTTAATTATTTCCCATCTTGTGTGTGGAGTTGGTTTAATTTGTTGTTTATTTTCCAGATCTTTAAGGTGTAATGAGAGTTGGAGTATTTGGGATTTTTTAATTTTTTTGAGTGATGCTTGGATGGCTATGTATTTCCCCCTTAGGACTGCCTTTGCTATATCCCATAGGTTTTGGAGTGATGTATCTTCATTCTCATTGGTTTCCATGAAGTGCTTCAGTTCTTCTTTGATTTCCTGGTTGAACCACAGATTCTTGAGCAGGATAGTCTTTAGCTTCCAAGTGTTTGATTTTCTTCTGAACTTTTTGTTGTGGTTGAGTTTCAGTTTCAAGGCATTGTGATCAGAGAATATGCAGGGAATAATGTCAATCTCTGGTATCATTTGAGCCCTGATTTGTGACCTAGTATGTGGTCTATTGTGGATAAAGTTCCATGTACACTCAAGAAGAATGAGTATTCTGCTGTTTTAGGGTGAAATGTTCTGAATATATCTATGAGACCTATCTGGTCCAATGTGTCATTCAAAGCTCTTGTTTCTTTGTTGATTTTCTGTTTAGATGATCTGTCCATTGCTGAGAGTGGTATGTTAAGATCTCCTACAATTAATGTATTCATATCAATATAACTCTTTATTTTGCTTAACAGTTGGCTTATGTAGTTGGCTACTCCCATGTTGGGGGCATAAATATTTACAATATTTATTGTTAGATCTTCTTGGTGTATAGACCCTTTGAGAATGATGTAGTGTCCTCTGTGTCTCTGACTACAGTGTTTAGATTAAAATCTAATTTGTCTCATATGAGAATCACTACATGGCTTTCTTTTGAGGTCCATTGGCATGAAAGATGGTCCTCCATCCCCTCACTTTTAATCTGGAAGTGTCTTTAGATTCAAAATGTGTATCTTGTAAACAGCATATGGATGGGTCCTGCCGTTTTACCCAGTCTGCAACCCTGTGCCTTTTAATTAGAGAATTTAGGGAATTCACATTGAGAGTGATTATTGATAGATACATTTGTATTGACATCATGTTGCCTGTGAATTTCGTGTTTCTATAGATTACCTCTGTAAATTTCTGTTCTGTGTTACTCTTGTGTTTGTTTCTCCTCTATAGAACCCCTCTTAGCATTTCTTGTAGTGCTGGCTTGGTGGTTGCATACTCTTTTAGGCCTTGCCGGTCCTGGAAGCTCTTTATCTCTCCTTCCATTTTGAAAGTCAACCTTGCTGGGTACATTATCCTTGGTTGCATATTTTTTTCATGTAATATCCTGAATATGTCTTGCCAGCCCTTTCTGGCTTGTTAGGTTTCTGTGGATAGGTCTGAGTTATTCTGATGGTCCTCCCTCTATATGTAAGGGATCACTTCCCCCTAGCTGCCCTTAAGACATATTCTTTGATTTTATGATTCATGAATTTCACAGTTATGTGCCTGGAGGTTTATCTGACCTCGTTGATCTTGGGGGGTGTCGTCTCTGCCTCTAGGACATGAACATTTGTTTCATTCCCCAGATTAGGAACATTTTCATCCATGATTTGTTCAGCTATATCTTCTAGACGTCTCTCTCTTTCAGTTCTTTCGGGGATTTCAATAATTCTGATATTGGAGCGTTTCATGGCATCATTTATTTCCTAATTTTATTTTCATGGGATTTTAGCTGTTTGTTCCAAAACTTTTCTTGCTCCTCCTTCTTAGTCCTTCTGTCTTCTAAATCACTAATACGATCTTCAGCTTCACCTACCCTAGCTGAGCATATTTAAATTAGATTGCATCTCATTAATAGTCTTTCTAACCTCCACCAGTTCAGCTTTCACTTCTGTTCTTAGAGTTTCTATCTTTTCACTAATGTTCTTTTCCAACTTAGCCATTGCTTGGATGATTGCTATTCTGAATTCCATTTCTGTTATATTGTTTATGTTCATTTCCAGTAATTCTGTGACAGGGGTTTCAATCTTTGGGTTTTTCTTCTGTTGGTTGTTCCTCCTCCGAGTCATTTTGGCAAGGGGTGGTTGAGGGGGTGTATAGCTGAATATATCAACCACTATCCAGGTGAATTGCTCATTGGACGGTTTCATAGCAATCAGAAGTCACCACCAAAAAGGAAGAAGAAAGAAAAAAGAGAGAGAAAAAGAGAAAAGAAGCAAAACCCGGCCAGAATGTGCCCCAATGGTAGGATTTATATGGTACAAAACTACAACAGAGTAAAGAAAAAGACCATCAAGAGTAAAAGAATGTTGAAGAGATCAAAAAGCTAAGCTTAACCCAAATGACTCCCAAGACCAGTATTTATATATTACAAAGGCAATTACAAAGAACAATTATATATTACAAAGAACAATTACACAGAAACACTGACAGAAGAATAAGGTGGGAAGGTGAGTGTGAACCCTCCTTGTGGGCAAGGAAAGTATTTCAGATCCTCCTGGGTGTGTCTTGTTATTATTGGTAGAGGAGTCCACTATCTAAAAAATGTAGGGAGATAAAAACTGGTTTGTGTATACAGGTAGTATTGAATATGAATGAAGGATTACCTTGAAGCTTATAACTATATGTATATTTAAAAGAAAAAAAAATAAAGGAAAAAAGAGAGAAAAAGGGAAAAAACAAAAACAAACAAACAAAAGAAGCAACAACAACAAAAACAACAACAATAAAGACAGGTATGTGTTTGAAAAACTTTCAAGGTAAAAAGTCATTATGGAGTGTTGTATTAAGTATTACATTGTAATAATAGGTGGGTTAAAAAATAAAAGAACAAAAACCGTGAGAATGAATTTTAAATTTAAAGTGAAAACTTTAAAAATAAAAATAGAAAAAAGTTAAAAAAGAAAATAAAGTGAAAAGCTGTATCTATAAAGCGCACAGCTTTTGGGGTAGTACCAGGAGCTTGATATATTGTTTTTTCCCTGATTTTGGGGTTGTATGGAGACCCTTTGGTGTAGTCCTCTTGTTCTTCTGGCTTGCCTTCTGGGGGAAGGGCCTGCCATGCTGTCTTTCAGTCCATTGTACCTGGGCTGAGTCTCTCTGCCCCCTTCCTGTGGGCTGGGCTCCATGGCAACCAGGTTTTCAGGATTTTGTTCTCTGGAGGATTTGTTCTTTTGCGGCTTTTTGCAGCTTTTCAGAAAGTCAGGCCAGAGCAAGATGTCTGCGCCCAGACCTCCATCTCAGAGAGAGCCCTCAGCCAGCAGCCCTCTGGATAGTGCGGGGCTATTTTCCCCTTTGGCCGCTTGTCACAGCTGGGTGCGCCCGCTATCAGCCACTGGTCAGAATGGCGCCTGAAGCCCCTGCTTGTCTTTTCGCTCCCATGCCACCGTGTGACCTTGTCTCTGCCCAGAGAGTCTCTGTAGTGCACTCCCACACAGGAGGAATTGAGATCCCGTGTTCCCGTAGGTCATGGGCAAGTCTGCAAAATTGCCTCCCTTGGGGGTTGTGCATGTCTGGCCCATGGGGTGGAAAAAAGCGGTGGAAAAAAAGTGGCAGTTTTAAAAGTGGTGATATTTTTTTAAAGATTTTATTTATTTATTTGACAGAGAGAAACACAGCTAGAGAGGGAACACAAGCAGAGGGACTGAGAGAGGGAGAAGCAGGCTTCCCGCTGAGCAGGAAGCCCGATGCGGGGCTCGATCCTGGGTCTCCAGGATCATGACCTGAGCCGAAAGCAGTCGCTTAACCAACTGAGCCACCCAGGTGCCCCTAAAACTGGTGATTTTAAAGATACTCCACCGCCTTCCCTAGCGCAGCACCAGGGAGCGCTTTCTATCTGCACATTTATATCCCTGTCAATGGCGGTCAGCCTTCCCGGTTGCCTCCCAGGCTCTCTGTTTTTGCCTGCTTTTACTCTGACCGTAATGTGCTATTGTTCCCCAAATACAGAGCACTTGCATGTTGGGGTATTGCTTTCCAATGGGTCGCTTCTGTGGGGTCCCTCGCCAGGCGTCCCTTTGTCTTTGGCTATCACTCTGAGCATTCCCACTCCACTTTACCTCTTTGGTGATGCTCTTCTTTACCTGTAGAGATCCAAAAGTGTGAAATATTACATTTCAGCTGATTTCATGGGTGCTCACAATGTTTTTGCAGTGTTTTTTGCAGGTATTCAGCTCACTTCAGGGGACCCTTTGAAATGGGGTCACCTACTTTTCTGCCATCTTGCCCCTCCTCCTCTGGGTTTGCTTTTTTTAAACCACAATACCCCAGCCAGAACTACCACTCAGGGTTGCAGATCATCTTATCTATCAATATGGAATCACATATAGCATTGTCTCTGGTCAAAGGAGGTCAGGTGGTAGATACAAAACCATGGGCTCCACTGATTCCACCCTACTGCACTAAACAGAAGCTTTCAGCCTGAGAAACCAATGGGACCGTTTCTAAAGGAGCAGCTGTTGGAAACAGAGATGACATTCTACAGAAATGAGGTATTGTCCCTTAATGGCAGTGTAAACCTTAAGCCAGTGATCATTATATGATCTTGTGTCTCCAACAGGTAGAACAGGAGTATAGGAACCAAGAAGTAAATGTAGTTGTGAACTCATTTACCAGTACTCTCAGTGAACAGCTTGGGCACTTCATGCCATCTGTGCCTACAACTTTAGGCATTCTGTGTCCGAAAGCCTTGTTTCCCAGATTGTGGGGGTGGGAATACTTCCACCCGGGAACATAATAGTGAATAGTCCAGTAAGTGTAAAGCTACAGTTGCCGCCTTGTCAAACTGGCCTCTTTATGCTAGTAAGCCAACAGGCAGGGAAAGGAGTTCCCATGTTGGCAAGGGAATATGAACTAATTATCATAATGAGGTAGGACTGCGGTTATATAAATGAGGCATAGAGGAATGTGTTTAGCAGTCAGATATTCCACTGAGGCACTTAAACTTATTATGCAGTTTTAACTGTAAAAAAGCAAGTAAAGCGACCATAGCCTAATAAGGACATGATGACTTGGGTCTTAGACTGCATGCCAATGAAGGTCTGGATTACCTTGCTAGATAAAACATCTAGTCCAGCAGAGGTGCTAGTCAGAAGGGAGGGAAAATTAAAATGAGCAGTAGTGATGAGAATGGAGATGAAAATTAGCAGTTAAATTTCCATATCAATTGCAAGGACTATAGTTGGAACTTATCATGAACCCCAATCATAAAGAAATTATGCTAATGGATAGAAGCGAGTAGATCTGTGTTGTCCATGGGTAGATTGTGGAGGACACTGCTGTGATGTAGCCCAGTCTCCCTTTACAGGGCCAAAGAAAGCAGCTGACCTGCATTTAGTGTTGGCAGCTGAAACTCAAAGTTGCCTTTTTGGCCAGAGAATTGTCTTCTGCCATTAGGCTGCTGTTTTGCCTGGGAGATTCCATGCCCCTTATGGCTCTCTGTGGGGAAACCTAAAGCTAATGACTAGTTCATGTAGAAATAAATCAGCCCCTTGACTAAAGAGTGGAGCAAATACGACGTGCAAGGAATGTTCCAGAGCTCCTTGTGGGATCTGAGTGCCAGTGGATTCCACCTGAGAACATACCCTTGTCTAGTTTGTTGCCTGACTCATTGTGTTTCTCTGATTCCATTTCTATTGATAGTACTCCTTCAATAAATCACATATACACAGATACTGATCTAGGGCTCTAAGTGTTACCTGAGTGAAGAAGAGGAAGGAGACAGAAATAGAAAGAAAAATGAATCAAACATTATACCAAGAAATCTGGTTTGGGCAGCTGTGAGATTGCTTAATAAAGTGAGAAGGACCAAGAGAACAGATATGGAATCAATTAGAAGTCAAACCTTAGGTTTGACATGTTATATTTTATATGTATTTGGGTTGTTGAATAGTTCAATACATAGATCTAGGGTTTAGAAGACATATTTGGGCTAGAGATATAAAATTGGAAGTTCTTAGCATATAAAAGGTACTTAGAGACACTTTCCTTGCAAAAAGCATTAGGTAAAAAAAGAGGGATTTCATCATGTTACGTCAGAAGTTAGGTAGAGGAAGTTTTTACAAGTCTGAGAAGGAGCAACTACAGAGGTAGAAAGAATGCAAAAAGAGTGTGTTATCTTACAAGCCAAGGGAGGAACACTGAGAAAAAGAGACAGTTGCAAATTGTCATACTGCCAACATGTTAAATGATGTCTGATGAGTACAGAATAATGCGCCTTAACTTTTGAAATATGTAGTTTTTTGATGACGTGAAAGAGGAATTTCAGTGAAGTGGGGGATAGAAATGAGATTGCAGCAGCTTGAAGCATATGAGGGGAAAGCATGAGTGAATCATGTTTGTTGACAGTTTTTTGGGGAAGTTCGGTTGTGAAGTGTGGTGAAAAAAGACTATAGCTGGGATGATTTGTGTGGTCATCTGAGGTGATTTTTTAGGAGTGGAAATACTACATTAATAATAATTAATAGCCATAGATTTCATACTATGCACTTGACATGTAATAACATTTAATCCTCACAACAACTCCTCAAGGTACATTGCATTATTATCCCATTTGTAAGTGAGGGAGTTTAAATAACTAATGAATGATGAGTCCAAGATTTAAAGCTGGGCAAAGCCTATGTTCTAACCACCATGTTGTACCCAAATAAGAGAATGTTTGTAAATTGCTGGGGAAGACCTTTTAGAAAGGAAGAGATTGATGATGGAATAAATGATGTATGGATGATCAAAAACATGTATGTACAAATGTAGGAGACAGGCCCCAGGATATGTCTATAGAGGGTGTTAGAATAGAATAAAGGACTTGTACTAAATTTTGATAAGAGGAACAAAGAAGATAGGTGCAAATAAGTAAGTAGGTTGTAGTTTTGTTGATGGGAAGATGTCTGATGAATTCTATTTTCTCAGGTCATAAACTGATATTGAAAGTCAGAGGAGGATTAGTGGAGCTTTCCTGAAAATGAGAGGATGCAAGAAAATATTTGAATTAGCCATTTCGATGTGTAGGAAATATAACAGGCTTTCAAATAGTGTTAGGTATGCATTTGTGATTTGTGGTCTTGAATTTAGAATGAAACCAGTCTACTTGACTGAATCCTTTTCTTCACTTCTATTTAATTACTGACATAGAGAAGGTTGAGAATTGACTGTTTTTAGAGTTGGGATATTGGCAAGCCAGTACTGCAGAGGGAGAGATGGGCTAGAAATGTGTGGGTATTTGCAATAGATTGATTATAGAAAATGGCCAAAGATTCTGCTCTGGACAAAAATGGAGGTGATACCATGAGGAAGTTGATGCACAGTGTAAAAAAAAAATGATAAGATTGATGGGTTGGAGGTTGGGCTGACTTAAAGAATGGTCATGGTATGGTAATCTGTGTGACCTGTGTGATACAGGCTGTGATCACGTGATGAGAAGTTGGATGGAAGATTTTTTAATAGAAGCACTTTGGTTATGGACCTGGGCATGACCTTGAGAGTGAAGACCTAAGGTGAATGTAAGAGAAAAAGGACAATGGGTCTTAGAAGGATAGGAAGTTGAGAGGACACAGCTAAGGTGAAGCAAAGGATGCAGAGTCCTTGTGTGTCTCATTAGGCTCACTTTCATGCTGCCTCATGCTGTTGGAAGGAACAGTGTTCTAGAAGCTACTCTATGGTCTTCTAAAGACTTAAATCCTCAAACTATCAACTGTCCTCATTGGTGTCAGCATGAATTCCTTCACAACTCCCAAAGATGTTTGCCCGCAGGTAAGAAGAAGACATCATCTTCAATTTCCATGCATTACTTGTAGCTACCATTCTCCTCTGGAAATCTATGTCTTATCAGCTTTACTAACCCTCTCTTAGGAATGTTCTCTTTATTTTGCACAAGAAAACTTTGAGTTACTAATTATTATACACATTTTATAGTTGAGGAAACTGACGTTTAGAGAAAGTTAATTAACTTGATGTTTTCTTTTCTGTAAAGATCATGCAGACTTACAGGTATTCTATTTTCAGAAACACTTAAAAAAACATTAATTCAGAAAGTATGGTTTCTGTAAAAAAAAGGAAAGAAAATGGCTAGACTAGATTCAAGAATAATTATGGTGACAGACTAAGGTACATGCTATTCATGGTGTTATCGACATTTTTGTTATTAATATTTCAGATTCCTAATATCTAATAATGCTTATATAATGATAATTGGGTTGATACCTAAAGTTTATGTTTTTCATGATTGATATTATTTTTAATAATATAAATGTAAAACATAGTTGCAAGTTCTTGGGAATTCCTTCCATCAAGAGGTGGGGGTCTGTTTATTCCCCTTGAATCTGGAGACTTCTGATTCATTTATAACCAAAAAATAATATACAAAAATGGCACTTAGTACTTCTGAAGCTATATTGATGTATTCATTTTCTATTGCTTCTGGAAGAAATCACTACAAAGTTGGAAGTTTAAAACAATAAAGATTTAAATTTTTCTATTTTATTTTATTAATTTAATTAACCTAATTCCATTTTATTTTTTTTATCTTTTAATTTTTTTATTGTTACTAAAATTTTTTTTTCCAGTGTTCCAAGATTCATTCCCCATTCCCCACACCCAGTGCTCCACGTATTAGGTAATGTCCCCAGTACCCACCACCAGGCTCTCCCATCCCTCCAACCCCATCCCTCCAAGTCCCTCAGTTTGTTTCTGTGTCCAAGGTCTCTGTTTTTTTGTTTCCCTCCCTAGATTACCCTAGTTCCCATTTACTTTCCTTCTCCCACTGTCCTCCAGTTTACCCCTCATGCACCGCAAGTAAGTGAAACCATGTGATACTTGACTTTCTCTTCTTGGCTTATTTTACTCAGCATAATCTCTTCCAGTCCAGTCCATGTTGCTACAAAAGTTGGATATTCGTCCTTTCTGATGGAGGCATAGTATTCCATTGTATATATGTACCACATCTTCTTTATCCATTCATCTGTTGATGGGCACCTTGGCTCTTTCCACAGTTTGGCGATTGTGGCCATTGCTGTGATGAACATTGGGGTACATATGGCCCTTCTTTTCACTACATCTGTATCTTTGGGGGAAATGCCCAGTAGTGCAATTGCAGGGTCATAGGGTAGCTCTATCTTTAATTTTTTAAGGAATCTCCACACTGTTTTCCAAAGCGGCCGCACCAGTTTACATTCCCACCAACAGTGTAAGAGGGTTCCCCTTTCTCCACAGCCTCTCCAACACTTGTTGTTTTCTGTCTTGTTAATTTTGGCCATTCTGACTGGTGTAAGGTGGTATCTCAGTGTGGTTTTGATTTGAATTTCCCTGATAGCTAGTGGCACTGAACATTTTTTCATGTGTCTATTAGCCGTTTGTATATCTTCTGCAGAGAAGTGCCTCTTCATGTCTCTTGCCCATTTTTTGATGTGTTCATCTTCTTTTTGGGTGTTGAGTTTGAGTAGTTCTTTATAGATCTTGGATACCAGCGCTTTGTCTGTAGTGTCATGTGCAAATATCCTCTCTCATTCTGTGGGTTGCCTCTTTGTTTTGTTGATTGTTTCCTTTGCTGTACAGAAGCTTCTTATTTTGATGAAGACCCAGAAGTTCATTTTCGCTTTTGTCTCCTTTGCCTTTGGAGACGTGTCTTGAAAGAAGTTGCTGTGGCCGATGTCAAAGAGGTTACTGCCTATGTTCTCATCCAGGATTTTGATGGATTCCTGCCTCACGTTGAGGTCTTTCATCCATTTTGAGTTTGCCTTTGTGTGTGGTGTAAGAGAATGGTCTAGTTTCATTCTTCTATACGTAGTTGTCCAATTTTCCCAGCACCATTTCTTGAAGAGACTGTCTTTTTTCCGCTGGATATTTTTTCCTGCTTTGTCAAAGATGATTTGACCATAGATTTGTGGGTCCATATGTGGAGTCTCTGCTCAGTTCCATTGGTCTATTTGTCTGTTTTTGTGCCAGTACCATGCTGTCTTGGTAATCCACATATTCTTAAGTAGGATCGTCTTTAGCTTCCAAGTGTTTGATTTTCTCCTGAACTTTTTATGGTGATTGAGTTCCAGTTTCACAGCATTGTGGTCAGAGAATATGCAGGGAATAGTTTCCATCTTCTGGTATCGGTTGAGCCCTGATTTGTGACCTAGTATGTGGTCTATTCTGGAGAAAGTTCCATGTGCACTTGAGAAGAATGAGTATTCTGCTGTTTTAGGGTGAAATGTTCTGAATATATCTATGAGCTCCAGGTGGTCCAATGTGTCATTCAAGGCTCTTGATTCTTTGTTGATTTTCTGTTTAGATGATCTGTCCATTGCTGAGAGTGGTGTGTTAAGATCTCCTCTGATTAATGTATTTGCATCAATATGATTCTTTATTTTGTTTAACAGTTGGCTTATGTAGTTGGCTGCTCCCATGTTAGGGGCATAAATATTTACAATTGTTAGATCTTCTTGATGTATAGACCCTTTAAGAATGATGTAGTGTCCTTCTGTGTCTTTGACTACAGTCTTTAGACTAAAATCCAATTTGTCTGATATGAGAATTGCT
>PITA01021634.1:0-32239 GCA_004023965.1 Spilogale gracilis
GGGCTTTTTCTAACTGGGGTGACCCCGCCCAGAATTCCCGCCCCTGCCCTGCCAGCCAATCAGAGATGGGACCGTGTTCGGGGCCACCGCAAGGCCCACCTCCGCCCCACACCGGTCCAGCGCACGTTCCTCACCCGTCCCAGAATTCTCCAAAGACAGCATTCTCCACACCCCTGCATTGGCACCCGTAGACAGGGTCTGGCATTGTCCCCAAACACCCCCCTCCCCTCAGGTCAGAGCGGCGGGGTCCCCTCAGGGCAGACCATGCACACTGCTCCCCGTCCAGCGCGCGCCAGGCGAGTGCACGCTGCTCCCGGTGGGGGTTCTGGCCCGGGCTCCAGAAGCTTGTGCCGGACCCACCACGCCTGAGACCCCATACGTACCCTAGGGACCCGGGAGTCCAGGGGGGGCCGTCACAGGGGGCGAGGGTGGGGAGTGAGGGCTCCGTTGGGGCCCCGGGAAAGCACCCCGGGGTCTGGGTGGGTCGGGGTGCGCGGGATCGCGGCTCCAGCACCGCCTGGTTGACAGCGGCTGTTGGGAAGAGAGTGGCTGCCCCACAGGCTTCTCGCTGCGGTCAGGGTGCTCCGGGTCCCCTGACCGCCGCATTCCTGTCACCCGGATACGGCGCACCCGCCAGGTTCCGGGGCTCACAGGCATGCTCTGGTGACAAGCGCCCTGCGCTCGGGCTCCCCCGGGGCACTGCTGGCTCGGGAATCGGAACGAAGACCTGAGAGCATCTAGATACCTAAGCTCTACCCTCGGCCAGTCTGCCCTGGGGTGACCACTCAGCCTGACTGGGGGGGTATCGGGGCCACGCCGTCCCCAGGGTTCGCCCTCCAAGTCTGGGGTGTTGGCACCACGGGCAGAGACTGCGTAGGGAGCTGGAGACCCCACAGCTCAAAGAGGTCAGTCGGCAGCTCTCTGCTCCTTGGACCCCGCCATGGAGAGCCACGTGCGCCCACCACCCCTAACACCCCAGGCTTTCTCATGGGCGAACCCCCAGATTGACTGTGCAAAAACTCCAGTTTGCCCCCGGTGGACTCCTAAATTAGGGCGGCACAGACCGCCACCGCTCGCCGTTCGCAGACCCGGCCTGGGCTGCATCCGGGCGGTCCGCACCGCCACCTCGCGGCCATTGTGGGAGCGCGGCGCAACCGACTGGGCACCGCCGGGCCGCGCGGCGGGACTCCGGGGCTCGGTTCAGGCACAGCGAGAGGCCCCGAAGTTCTCCTGTCCTGGACGAGGAAGCTCCTGGGACCCTGTGCCCGGGACCTGTGGAAAGGGTCTCCCTCTGAGGCCGGCACCGGTGTCTCCCGCGTGGGGAGCCCTCACTTGCACCCACGTATTCCCTCTCGTCTCCACAAATTCGACCATTTGGGGCAGAGGTGACTCGGGTGGGGGGCTCGATCGAACGCCCCATCTCCGCGATGGCCCTGGGGGACCACTACAGATGCGGTACCAGGTCTGAGCGGACCCGGGCCGCCGCGCGGGCGGACCCCGGCCTCCCTCTGGGCTGTAATGTGTGAGTCGGTGCCGCCACCTCGCGGCCACCGCCGTCTCCGACACCACAGCGAACGGCACGATTCAGGGAGCACGATTGGCAGGGGCGTTGGCACGCGATGAAGGGAGAGAACCCCAAAATGCACCTGCGCTGGGCAGGGCAGCACCTGGGACCCTGTGCCCGGGACGCGAGAGAAGGTTCTCCCTCTGAGGCCGACCCGCGGTGTCTCCCCCGTGGGGAGCCCTCACTTGCACCCACGTATTCCTCCTCTCGTCTCCCCAAATTCAACCACATGGGTGGGGTGACTCGGGCGGAGTGGCTCAGTTGAGTGCCCCAACTTCCCGGTGACCTCGGGGACCGCTGTGCTTGCGGTATCGGGCCTGAGCGGACCCGGGCCGCCGCGCGGGCGGACCCCGGCCTCCCTCTGGGCTGTAATGTGTGAGTCGGTGCCGCCACCTCGCGGCCACCGCCGTCTCCGACACCACAGCGAACTCGGCACCACCCAGAGCGCAGCCAGCTGGCAGGTGCGCACCCCGTGTGAAGAGGGACCCGCAGATCCCCCACCTTCCGGCCCCAGGACCCCACGCTGCCTCAGGTCTAGTGTGGTCAGCTTTCCTCTCGCGTTTGGGCTCCCTGTTACGCCAGGACACGGGGCCCCTAGATTCCCAAGAGTCCCCTCTCTGGAGAGGCGGCACCAGGATGTTCGGGTGCGGTGGGCATTCAGCTCTGAGGCGCGTGGACTTCAGGGCAGACTGTGCACTCCAGTCGGGACATGCAGCTCCACGAACCGCTGCTACCCCAGAGCTCGGTGTGGGGAACCGGACCCGTGGCCACACAGCATGCTCACCACATAATGTCCCTGCCTTTATATGACCGCCCCCCCAGGACGCTGGAGGGTCTCCTGCACCCCACAGCGGGGGAGACCAGCTGGACCTTCCGCGGCGGCAGGACCGGACCGGGAGGCAGCAGCTCGCTCGGGTCCTTAGCATCTGAACACCTGAACCGAATGGAGATGCTAATGCTCCGCGCCGCGGTCTGCGGAGCTCCAGTGTTCCTGGGCAGATGTTGGCTCCGTTAAGAAGCCAAGTCTGGGGGCTGTCTTTGGGGGTCTCGGTGTGCTGGGTCTGATGTGCGAAGTTCCGGGTGGTAGGTGCTGTCATCGTCGTGTCTGGGAGATGTGACATGAGTCCCACTTGACGGCGCTGAGGGCTTCGAGTGGACCTGTGTTTGAGGGGCAGTGGGTGTGCCCTGACCTCCGATAAGCACCCCATCTCCCCGGTGACCCTCATGGACCACTGCGGAATCAGGACTGGGCGAAACCGGGTTGTATCGCCGGTGGACCCCGTCCGCGGCCGGGACCCCCCCAGCAATGTGTGAGTTGGTGCCGCCACCTCGCGGCCACCGCCGTCTCCAACACCCACAAGCGAACGCGGCACTAATCAGGGAGCGCAATCGGCCTGGGGGTCGGCACCCGATGCAAGGGGGGAAACCCCGAAATCCACCTGCACTCAGCAGATCAGCACCCGGGAGCCTGTACTGCCGGAGGTGCCTGTGGGGTCTCCCCCCAGAGCCACCACCACCATATCCGTCATGGGGATCCCTCGCCATCCTCAGTATACCCTCTCATCTCCCCAGCTTCTTTTCAGCCTCAGGGGGACTCAGGGTTGTTGGCCGAGGGTGTCTCCGGCCCGCGCCTATCTCCTTGATGACCCCCGTGGACCACAGCGGACCTGGGACGCTGCACGGGTGGACCCCAGCCTCAGGCCCTCGGGCGGTGACGTATGAGTCAGGAGTGCCACCCCGCAGTCGCTTCTGGGACCTACAACCAACTCAGGGCCAGTCGGGGGACTGGACGGGGCTCCGGGTCAGCGCGAGAACAAGAGGGTCTGTCAGACAGCCCCCAGGACCCCGGTGTGGCCCAAGGCCCCAAAGGAAGTGTTTCTCTTTGAGTCTGGGTTCCTGTTCCTGGACTTCGGTCTCCTGTGCCCGGTCATGTCCACCCCAGTGCAGGGGCCTGTGCCTCCAAGTGCTTGCTGCCCCCTTCCCTTTGGCTCAGATGACATGGGGGTCCAGTCAGTGGTGTTGCCGCGGCCACGCGTGGGTGGTCGGGCCGGTCTAGGGTGCAGCTCTTGTCATTCATCCCCTGAGCTCGAGCCCCCCACAGTGCTAGGGTCTGGAGGTCCTGCTCCCTTGGGGTCCCAGAGGCACCTCTTTTGTCCACTGGTTCCCCCGGGCAGTATTTGCAGGTACTTTCTTCTGATGGCGCATTTGCATATCAATGGAATGCTTAGGAGGGAGGCCTTGAAGCCGGAAAGGGCTCCCAGGACGGTGCTAGCTGCTGGGTCATCCTGGCCATCCCCCACCCCTCCGGGCTCGGAGCTGGGAGGCGCGAGGGACCCCGACAGGAGCCGCTGCGCAGGCTGTTGGATCGAGTGCCCTGGGGATGAGCTGGGCACACAGGCGGCCTCATTTTTTTTTTTTTTTTTTAGGTTTTATTTATTTGAAAGAGAGAGATCACAGAGGGGGAGGGAGAAGCAGACTCCCCACTCAGCGGGAGCCCAACCCTGGGATGAATCCCAGGACCCCAAGATCATGACCTGAGCCTAAGGCAAGTGCTTTGCTGAGCCCCCAGGCGCCCCAATGGGGGGTCCTCTCTGGAGGTGATGCTCGGCAGGCAGAGGGGAGGCGATGCAGCCCAGCGGGCACACCTCCCCGATGAGCAGGTAATGGCCCCCGGAGCTCCATGCAGGCTCAGTACAAAACAAGGCCGTGACCCCAGGGGCTACCCTGGACCCCAGAAGTGTCAGAGTTGGGCCACCTCAAAGCCAACAGGACAAGGCCCTGCTCTGAGCCAGGAGAAGCCCAGGCCAGTTTAAGGAGCACCACCTTAGTCAGAGCAGGGGAGGCGAGTGCCGCGGGGAGAGCCAGTCCCGGAGGGGAGAGGACGGGCATTGCAATATGGCGCCGTGGCCTCCCGTCACATGCTGTGGGACACTGAAGGCTGCAGTGGCCAGCACAGCCCACTGGCCACGGAGGGGGCAGGGCCACAGCGGGAACCGTGATCCTGCCACCACAGCCCGCCGCTCTCCCGACTCAGCCTGGCACCTCTGAGGACTAAGGAGCCAGCAGCCTCGCTCACGCCCTTGACTCCCCGAGCCCCAAGCTCACCGGCCATCCCCCCTCCCCCCGCCGGCCTCCCTCCGTGCTCCTTTCTTCTCAGGAGTCTCCCCTCAGGGAGCCCCAGTGGCTCAGTCGGTGGGACACCGACTCTGAAAATCTCAGCGTTGAGAGTTCGAGCCCCACGTTGGGTGCAGTGTTTGCTTAAAAAATAAAATCTTTAAGAAAGTCTCTCCTGGCCTCATCACCCTGATGCTTACTCTCCCTCACCTTCCAAACCCCTTCAGTAGGGGGGTGATCACCTCTGCCCTCAGGAGCTCAGCCAGCGCCCCACTCCTCCTCCCTGCCAGTCCCAGGGTCACAGCCGTCCCCCGTCAGGGACAGCCCGGTCCCCGTGCTTACCTTCCACCGGGACCTAGCCTCCCAGGCACATGCTTACGTTTCCATAAATACGTTCAAAGACCCCCCGGACCCCTTGTTCCCGCCTCTGCTCCTGCTGTTCTGCAGCGGCCCCCTAGACAGGGCCTGGTCCCCAGTCCCGCAGACCCACCGCAGCCCTCCCCTTGCCTCACCCCTGCATTCGGTGTGCGTCGGTGTCGCTCGCAGTGGGGTGGGGGGCAGGTGTGTGTTGGCTGGGCCCCAGAGACCTCGTTCTAGCCCCCAGGCTGCACACTCAGGCTGTCTCCCCTCTCTTCCCTCCTTACAGACCCCTAGGGTGTTTCCTTAGAAGCTCCTAGATGCTAATTGTCGTATTGTTATGTTTACTAGCCTCCGGCGCAGCTAGGTGTGGCCACCAGACGGCCTGGGAGCGGGTCACAGGTCCCCAGGCGCACCTCCGCGAGGGGGTGGGGAGGGAGGAGGCGGCAGGCCTGCACTGAGGGCCCAGCTGGGGCAGCCTGGGTCTGTGCGGGTTCCCCGGAGCTGCCCGGGGAAGGAAGGAAGCCCCCCAGCCTGGGGCACTGGAGCAGCCCTCAGGGACTCCCTCCCTTCCACTTCTGGAAGCCCAAAGCCAGAAATCAGGGTGCGCTGGAGGCTCCCCAGCGGCTCGGGGGTGCTGAGTCCTCGCATCCCTGGGCCTGTGGACACACCGCTCCACTCTGTCTTCCTGTGTGTCTGTGTCTTTCCCCACATCACTCCCCTTCTTGTAAGGACACGGCCACATTGGATAAGGGCCTCCCTACGCCATTAGGACATCATCAATGATTCCTTAGGACCCCGTCCCCAAGTACAGTCCCATTCTGAGGTACTGGGGGCTGGGACTTCCACATATAAATTTAGGGGGGGACACGATTCCACCCAAGATGGGAACTCTGTGGGGGGGTGCAGCAAGGAGAGCCGGTAGGCTGGGCAGGTGACACTGACAGCCTCACCGCTGGGGAGACTCAACTCGCCTGCCCGGGCCACACACGTCTCCCCGCCCCCCCCCCCCCTGGGGGCACCCAGAGGACCTGGTTTTAGGATCAGAGAGACACAACCTGGGGGCAGCTGCCGAGAGGGGCCATGGACGATGGGTCCCAGTAGGGTTGCCTGGCGGGGCCTTCCGAGGCCTGAGGGCAGGAGGGTGGGCCGGGCTAAGGAGGAGGCAGTCCCCCTCCCCCCCCCCTGCTGAGGCTGGTCCATCCCGTGGGCGGTGGCTGCACGCACAGAAAAAGCCGCTTGGTTCTGACTGTGGCTAGGGCGACCCAAACTAGCTCCGTCGGCTAGCTCAGCGAATGGACATCTTGCAGGTGGGATGGCCTGGTCGGGTGTTGGGCAGGCTTGGGGACCCTTTCCAGGTGGCCAGGCAGCCCCCACAGTCCTGTTCTTCCTCCACCGTGAGCAGCCCCGAGACCCCAGAGAGCTGGGCTCCAGCTGGCTTTCGCGGACAGGCTGTCCCCCAGGCGCTTCCCAGCAGCTCTGCGCTGCTCATCGGACTCGGTGCAGGAGGCTGTCTCTCCCCGGGCTGTGCGAGGCCGCCATGGGCAGCTCCAGGCTTACAACTGCCCCCCACCCCCCAGGCAGCATCTATAGTGAGCCGACAGTGGCCCCCAAAAGATCTGTCCACGTCCCGATCCGCCAAATCTGTGAGTGTGCCCCTGTTGGGAAGAGGTCCTCACAATAGCGCTTCAACTAAGGGCCTTGAGACGAGATCATGGATTTCGTGTGTGGACCATAAGCCGATGACATGCGTCCTTACAAGAGAGAAGCCCAAGGCCGTGTGACCACAAAGACAGAGGCTGGGGGGATGCGGCCGCCCGCCCAGGGACGCCAGGAGCTGCGGGAGGCAGGCAGGAGCCTTCCCTGGAGCGCCCCCGCCTAGACCTGGGGCTGCCCACCTCCCGCCCCTGGGGGAGAGTCATGTCCCACCATGTGAGCTGTCCGGCCTGGCCCACCTGTTCAGCGGCCCCAAGAAATGGCCACAGCCTTGGTGGCAGAGAGACAGTTCCTGCCCTCGTGGTCCCAGCAGAGGCTGCGGAGACGAATCTCCTGGCCGAGCTCAGATGCGTGTCCTCTACCCATCCCTGTGGCCCAGAAAGCTGGCTGGAGCACAGCCACGCTGTAGAGTGGGAGACCAGAAACCTCCGTGTTCCGGCTGCAGCCGTGGTTTTACGGCGTGGCCGCGCTGGCGGAGTGGCCGAGACCTGTGGAGGAGGGAAGCTGCACCGTGCGTGCCCGCAGAAGGTGGGCGCAGGCCAGGGAAGGCTCGTGCTCGCTGCCCCCCGCCGCTCAGTGCCGCTCCGCCCGCAGGTCCCGGAGTCTGCGGCAGGTGTGAGGGCACGCGCGTGCCCCGGGCGTCCTGGTCCTCAGCTCCGAGGGGCCCATCCGCTCCCCGTGGCTGCTGCCAGGACAGAGGACCGGTCAGAGTCCACACAGAGGTCTCCGTCTGCGCTCTTCGGGCTGTGCTTCCTGCAGAGGCTCCAGGGGAGGGTTCTTCGCGCCCCCAGGGAGCGGCTCCTGCCCCACCCTCCCCGCCTGTGTCCCCTGAGTGCCCGCCCCGGCTCAGGGGCCCGGCCCCCAGAGCACCCTTGATCGCTGGGTGGGTCTGTCTTCTGAGCAGGTCGGCGACAAGACACAGATGAGATGCTCAGTCCCCGGAGGGAGCTGCACGGAGAGGCCACCCTGCATGTCAGGGGACTGTGGCTTCGCCCATGCCCAGAAGCACCCATTTCTCTGACTGGGACGCACGGACCGCAAACCCAGCCTGAGCGTCGTCCCCGTGTGCCCGCGGCTCCCGGGCCCTGGAATCCGGGGCGCTCCGACCAGGACCACACAGCAGCGCAGCGGTGAGGCCTCGCAGGTGCCACGTCGGGAAGCCTCACGCTTCCTGTCTGAGAGGCCAGCTGCCTGCCGAGCGAGAGGCCTGCCCACTGAGGCCCCAGGGGCCCAGCCCTCCTTCCATGACCCCCAGGCATGCTCCTCCTCCAGAAGTCCTCTTGGATTCTGCCCCGGGACACTGGGCAAGCTGGCACTCACCGACTTGCAGGTGGTCTGGGGGGGCCTGCGGGGTGCCCACCGTCTGGGGACCAGCCATCCCCGGCAGTCCAGCAGGCAGACCTGCCGCAGCCCAACCCCGTCCCCGGGCCCCCTCCCCAGCGGCCTGGTGCCAGCTGCCCCCTCCCCTGTGCCCCACCTTCCCCAACACGGGTGGCCGCCATCTTGAATCCCCGCGAGGGCTGCTGCACGCGGGTGGGCCCGCCCGAGGGAGCACAGAGCGAGGCCACACAGCCGTGTGGCGCGGTCAGGAGCGGCCTCATGCCCCCTCACTCGGGCACGGGTACCAGGCCGCATGGGGGTCTGTGAGCTGGGCTGCCCGGCGAGGAGGGAGCCCCGAGGGCCAGGGTCGGGCATCACGGAGCCCTTGGCCACAACCACCAGAGACACGCTTGTTGAGTGAACGAATGGCGGACGGACGGACGGACGGACGGGCCGACGTGCAAGCGGAGGCCAGGGATGTGTCCTGGAGCTCGTGGGGACAGCTGATGCTTTCCTGGGTCAGCATCCAGGAGGGAAGACAGGCCTTCCTGCTGCAGCGCCGTGATGGCTCCTGGCCTCTTGGAGAATCATCTGGAAGTTAATCCCTCAGAAAACAAATATTTCAGACTCCTTGACACAGGCCCTGGGAACCTGAGGGGCCTGGACGCTCTCCCACACCCCCAGATGCAAGCCCACCAAAGCCTCGCAGCCGCGTCCCTGGGGTCTCAGGCCTCAGCCAGGGAAGTGTCAGAGCTGCCGGCCACCTGCCTGGGCCCCCGCTCCGGGCCGTCGTCCATCTCCTGGCAGCTCCCGCCGTGGACGGGACATTCCTGGAAGCTGGGGGGGGGGCTTGGAGCCAGAAAGTCAGGCAAGGTCCACATCATGTCATAGCGGGGGGGCACTTCTGTCCCTCCCTCCCCCCACCTCCCGTGCCCCCTGAGGCTGACCCGAAGTGGATGGCAGGGCCTAACCCGCAGGCCGCCCTGGAGCTCACAGGCCCCTCCAAGGGCCCCTTGGTGGACGCTGCCTCTTCCCTCCCCTTCGTACTAGCTGCCTTTCCTCCCACTCGGACGACAAGCTCCCTGAGGGCAGGCTCAGGGCGGGAGGGCTCCCCACTGGCAGAGCCGGCCCCCTCCGGAACGCGAACCCCGGGAACTTCAGCTGCGGTGGGCCACGTGGGCTCCCAAGTTCCCACCCAGCGGCCAGGGAGCACGGGACGAGGGCTGATGGGGGAGCAGAGGGGTCGGGGGTGCCACTGATGGGGCCAGTGAAGACCAGTCCTGTGTAGGGTACATTCAGCCACAGGACGGGGTGGGCTCAGGAAACATGAGCAGAAATGATTGCGTTGCCTCCGGTCTGGCCCCTAAGTTTCTAGACCGGCCCTCCCTCCCTTCCCTGGACATTTCCAGCCTTCTCAGGAGTGCAGAGCCACAAGACAGCAGGAGTCTGGGCCCCCCAGGAGCCTCGAGGAGAGCCCCCCTCCCCCACCTTCCCACACAGCCACCTCTCCGAGCAGCGACAGCGGTGGGCTGCACGGCGTTGGGGTGGAGAGGACAGTGGGGGCACGGTCGGGGCCCTCTGCAAGGTGGCTATGGGAGGGCATGGTCTGGGGTCTCTGTTCCCTGCTTGTGTGTGGATCTGGGGTGCAAGGAGCCCACCTGAGACCCCGCCAGGGCTTGGAGCCCTGCCCCCACCCCCGAGGAGGAGGGGGCTGGTGGCCTGTGGGCTCAATGGTCTGTGTCCGAAGGAACACCCAGGGTCTGTCCTTTGCCTCACCCCTCGCGCTGCATATTTCCAGAAAGAAATAATTTCCAATTCCAAGGCGCTCCATGGAGGCGGATTTTTCCATCTGGGCTTTGTTGATGAGCTATTTTGGAGAGAACTTCTGCCTTAACTCACTTCCCTTGTCCGGGCTCACATGGGGACCATTAGAGGAATCAGAGACCCAGCCATGCAATGGGGCTGCTGCGGGGCACTCAGCGGGTCACAATGTCTGTCCTGCCGGCTCCGGGCGGGCCACGCCTGCGGGACTGGGAGTGGGGGGCTCTGGTTCCCTGAGGCGGGGGCTGGCGTGAGTGCACATGTGCCCCCCCCCCGCACCCCCACCCTGGCTCCTGAAGGCCCAACCCGGCGAAGCTGCTTCCCACACTGCGCTTCTAGCCGCGTGTCCCGCCCCTCGTCCTCACCCTGTCATCCTGCCCAGACCCCAGGGGCCTCAGAGGCAGGGTGGGGGGCGTGGCCTCCACTGCAGCCCCCCCGGCAAGGGGGAGCCTTCCCCCACGGCCCCCTGCCCTCACGGCTCACACTCCTGGGCTCCCAAAGGCTGCCCTCCTCCGGCCCCGAGGCAGGGTTCGCTCACCCACTCTCTCCTTGGGACCCTTCCATGCGTCCCTGTCTCCCTACTCCTGTCCCTGTGGCAGCCTCTCCCCGGCCTTTTACAGGGACTCTCCCTGAAACAGTGACGGTCAAGGCTGAGCTGTGTGCCCCAGATTCCTGTGCTGTAGGCCTCACCCCCTCCACATCTGGAGCTGGGCCTTTACAGAGGAGCTTGAGCTAAAACGGGGTCACAGGGGTGGCCCCGATCCTGCAGGACCGGAGTCCTTATGAGAAGGGTTATCCGGACACAGATACGTGTGGAGGGACGGCCCCGCGAGGACCCAGGGAGAGCACAGCCGTCCACACATGAGGAGAGAGGCCTCGGGGGGACCCATCCTGCCCACGCCTGCATCCCGGGCGTCAGCCTCCAGGATTGAGAGACAATAAATGTCTGCGGTTGGGGCCTTTGGCCACCCCTGGGGCCCAGCCTCCTCACCTCCGAGGGCGGCTTGCTCTCCAGAGTACCCTCCTACTGTCGGGTATGAAGGCCACGCACCCTACAAGGCTACTGTCCTGAAGGAATCCCTGGGAGGTCCCCCCGGAGGGTCCCAAAGGGCAAGGGAGGGACAAAGGAGCCTGGGGTCTCCTGGCAGAGGAGCGGTTGGGCTCGGGCCCCTGGAGGCCCCCACCACCCATGCTGGCACCGTTCCCTGTCTGCCCCCTCTTCTCTCCTTCCCCCGGAGGGGCCAGTCCTGCACCCATGAGGTCGGGCCTGGGCTGCACAGGAGGACGAGCAGGGCACCCTCAGAAGCTGTCTGGGACTCTCGCGGAGGTCTGGCTTGGCGCTGCCTCCTGGGGCTGGTGGGGGGCACCGCGGGGGCCCCGCTCCCCTTCCCCATCCACACTTCTCCCCAGCTCATCCCATGTCTGTTTCAGGGTGCTACAGAGAGTGCACCCCTTCTCAAAGAAGAGTCGGGAGGCCCAGGGACCTGGGGAGGGGGGGCGCTGCTTTCCTGTCACCACACGTCTTCAAGACACCCAACCCCCACACTGGGGCCCGGTGCCCTCCAAAGGGATGAGGACACAGGACAACCTGCCAGTGTGGGGCACACCTGTCCCAGGACATCCCCAGAATCTGGGCTGCTCCAGCCATCCCCTAGGGGTAGCCTTCGAGGGTCTCTGCAGCCTGCCCACCTCAGTCCCACACGCGACCAGGCAGTGCTAGAGGACCCCTGGCTCTGTTCTGGGGTCTAGGGACCAGGCTGCCTTCGTGTGTACCCCCAGGAGCAGCCCAGGCCTCGGCGGGCACGGCCCACCCCTTCTCTGAACACTCACTCTGAAGCATCCTCCCAGCAAGAGCTGCTGGGCCAGAGGGAAGGCCTGGTGAGGGGAGCAACAGGCATGGGGCTCTGCGTGGCAGTATCTGGGGGGCCTGGAGGGCAGCGTTCAGCTAGGCTTTCTGCAGGAATGAGAGGCCCAGCCCTGTCTGGGATGGTTCCCTGAACGCAGGGAGCCCCCGGCCGCCGTGGGGAGCCAGACTCCCCCTGTAGACTTTGAGGGGCTCTTTTGAGCTCCCGCTGGAGGTCTGCTGGCTCTGGCCAGATCAGGCTGGTCAGTCCTCAGGTCCCAGCGGGCAGCATCTGGGTCTGTGTGCGGGGCTGTGCACGGACAGCTGCGTGTGCCCACGTGGCATAGGGCTGCAGGGTGCCCGGAGGGGGGGTGTCTGGCGTGGACCCCATCCTTGTGGGGCATCTTTGTGGAAGGCAGGGGAGGGGACCGCTGGCTCCAAGGGGGTTGGAGATATGCGCAGGGTGAGGGTCCACGGGGAGCAAACCCCCCGGAGGGCCTCCTGCCCACCCATCAGGCCCGTGGTCCTTGTACCAAGAAGGGGGGGTCCTCAGGGCCCAGGTCTCTTGGCCAGCCTGGCAACACCAGTGGGGGTCACCCCTCTGCTCCTTTGGGGTCCAATGTAGGGCTTGGTGCTGGCTGTTCGGCTGCACCCAGAAGGCAGCGCATCCCTGCATGCTCTCTGGCCCCCCGGCCCCATCTCCATATGCCCTCTGGAATGGGGTGGCCCCCTTCCCACAGGCCAGCTGGGACGCCGGCTATCCACCCACTAGCCCGGCTTCTCCTTATGGATTTCCTCTGCTCTGGCCTTTCACTGCTGCTTGGGCCCACAGCCAGGTTAGATTCGCCCCTTGCCCCTCCTCCCCTCCCCCTTCTTCCTGCCTGGCTGGGCCCCAGGCCCAGGGGTGGGTATCCAGGCTAGGCCTGGGGTGTGGCCTTGCCTGGGGGCGGAGGGGGGAGCCTCAAGCCAGGAGCAGGGAAAAGATAAAATGCGAATTCTCTCCCCTCTCTCCCTCCACCTCGCCCCTCCCTCTCCTTCAGTCTACCCTCCACCCCCCACGCCCTCCCTCTTGGCGCCCCCTCCCCCCTCTCATCATAAAACAAGGAATTCATTTTTCACATGGTGGAACTTGGGGTCGCGAGGGGGGGTGGGGCCAGGCCGGGGACACTTTGTGTCTCCTGTCACTGTTGCAAACAAGAGAGGGGCCCCACTCCAGAAACGCCCGGCTGGGACCCTCTCCCCACTCAGAAGATGGAGGGGTGGGGGACTTTATTTCTCTCCTCACTTCCCTTTTCTCTTTTTGGGGCTGAGGTTAAACAGAGGGCAAGGGGGTCCATGACCTTTACTCCCTGACATCTTTGAACTCAGGAGAGGCTCTGATGTCCTTACCACGTGCCCCCCCCAGAGCAGGCACAGACAGCCCTCCCCGGAGGGGTCCTCTGGGGACCCCCAGACCCCCAGAAGTCAGCCTCTGAATAAAGCGAAGCCCAGGACCATCACTCTCAGCCAGCCTGAAGCTTGGCGGCCCACCCCTCCTCCCTCCCTGCCCCCAGGGACCCTCTGAGCACCCCACCGCTCCCTCTTCCATGGCCTCTGGCCTCTCTCCCCTCGGGGACTATCTCCAGGGACCCGCTGCCTGGTGGCCTCTGCTCTGCAGCGCGACGGTCTGTGTGGCAGGTGCCCCGTGCTGCCCCACGACAGGAGGCCACCGCGCCCTCACAGAGGAGGCAGCTAGGAGAGAGCCCGGCAGGGCCCCTGGGCAGAAGTGGAGAGGAGAGTGGCCCCCTGGCCTCCTCATTCGCAGCTCTGGGGGGCAGAGTCGGCTGCTGGGCAGGGCTGGGGTGGTGGGCCTGGAATCCCCTGTGAGCCACCCTCCAGGTCACCCTGGGCCAGGCATGGGGACACTGGGACCGATGGGCTCCTCTGTCCTTGGACCCACATAGGTCCCCCTGGCCTCTCAGAGGCCTGGGAAGATGGGGCGGTCATCAGCACCGCACAAGGCTCTCCCAAAGCCCAGGAGACGGTCTCCCTGCTCCCACCGCCCGACCAACCAGCTCTGCCCGGGGCCCGGGCACACGACCCCTGTACCCCACCTTGCAGCTCTTACTCTGCCCGCCTGCGGCCAGCCGGCCCTCCCCGCACCCAGAGCCAGGCGGCGGGCCCCGCGGACTCATGGAGTCCAGCAGAGTGCTGTGGGTGAAGACCATCCAGGCCCTCCCCTGGGACCCAGAACACGGCCCCTATCCTCCAGATCTGAGCCTGGCCAGGACTCCCTCGTTTTGGCTCCAGGTCCTGGTGGGAGAGGTGGGGGCGGGGGGGGGGGGCTGTTGCAGAGACTGAGGGAGGAATGAGGTCCGGAGCAGACACCCCTGTCGCAGAGGGGAGGCTGCTGAGAGAGCAGTGTCCTGCCCTCATGCCCCCTGCAGAGGGGCTGGAGTCCCTTACCGCAGCCCTGCCCAGCCGTGCACGGAGGGAGGGTCACGCTCAGCCCTTCTGGCCCTCCAAAGCCCCCAAACCGTGCCAGCCTGCGGGCCAGCTCCCTTTGAGTCCACCTACCCACCCGGGCCGGGGTCTGGGCCTCCCTCCCGTCCCTCCAACCCTAAGCCTGGGCACAGCTGTGGCACGGGGCTAGCGGCCTCGCGGGTCCTGTGACCATGGGGACCGGCAGGGACGCAAAGAATGTGTGGGTGATCGGGAGTGGGACCTCTCCCAGGGCCCTGGGAGGTGGGGGAGTTCTTCCAGGGAACCTGTCTCCACCCTTCCCCCCGGCACCCCTGCCCCACGCCTTCCCCTTGTGCCCCCCACCACCCACCTTCTCCTGCCCGCTCTGCACCCTCGAGCCCCCTTTGGCCTGGGTATCTCTGGGGGTCTTCCCAGCTGCCCCCTCTCCCCAGCGTGGGAGAGGCTCCCCGGGAGGGCCTGGGTGGCCTCGGGGCCTGGTGGGTGGGCGGGGGGGTCGTGACAGAGGCGCCAGCGTGGCCCCCACTCCCCACCCCCCACCCCGCCCGCAAGGACAGCCTCTGCCAGGTTTCTGAGGGGCATTGTCATTAGTATTATTATTACAGCCGCTGCGAAAACACTGCTCTAAGCCCCTCAAGTGATTTATTTAGCGTGCGGCCTTATTGATTAGGGCCAACTTTCCATGGCGGTGGGCGGGCAGCCCTTGGCTCTGGGAACTCTGGTCCGGGGGGCCGCCCGCCGGGCGCCTCTGGGCAGACGCGGAAGTCGTGGCCCCTCCCGCCTTGCCAGAGGCCCCTACGGGGTGGGGGGGTAGGCAGGCCCCTGCCCCAGAAGGGCCCCAGGCTGAGGGGAGAAGCAGCCTCTGTCCCAGGGAGAGCCTGGTCTGATGGGGACGGCATGTCCCCCTGCCGTGAAGAGGGCCGGGTCTGCGGGAGGAGGCTGCCCCCGCGCCCAGGGGGCCCGAGCTAAGGCCAAGCAGGCCACTGAGCCTTGAGGGGCAGCTGGCACGAGCAGGGAAGATGGCCTGCTGCCCGTGGCCAGTGGGCAGAGGAGGGCGGGGCTGGGCGGGGGAGGGGGCTCCATGGTCCCCGGTCCCCACGCGTGAAGATGTTGAAGGGCGGCCCTTGGGGCCTCTATCCCAGACCCACAGCCGCTCCAGGCTCCTCTGCACAGGCCCCCTGCACTCTGGGGACCCGTGGCCCTCCACCTCCTCTCTGCGCCCACCCGCAGCTCCCTGGAGGCCAGGCAGTGGCTCGGCGCAGAGCTGGCCCCGGGCCGCCCTGGAACATGGGCCTCCGAGAGTCGGCGCCAGGGACCACGGGCCTCCTTCAGCCAGCGTCCAACCTCCCGCCTCCCAGAGAGGTCGCCTAGGGGCTCTCCCCAACCCCCCGAGGAAGCCTCGGGCCATACAGGAGGCTTCCCCAGACCCAGGTGCCCCTGTGGGTGGGCGTCTTCAGCTGGGGACGGCCCTCATGGTCAGGCCAGGGCGGAGGGAGCGCCAGGCAGTTTGTCCTGCCTTCCTAGGACCCCTCGAGGAGGGGCCGGTGGGGGGAACACAAGGCGTCCCAGGGGCTGACAGGACCTGACTCCAGTTCTGATTTCTAAGGCAGCCTCTGCAGGGCTTGGGGGCTCCCGACAGGGCTGGGGAGAGTGGTGGGGGAGGCAATTTCCTCTCCTTGCTCTGATTTGAGGCATGGCCTAAGGAGAAAGAAGACAGGACGGGTTCTGCCTCTGTTTGGGGGTGCTCCCTGGGGCCAGGGGTGCCATCCACGGCACGTGCGAGTGCAAGGAGCGGCCTGGGCCGCAGGGAGCCCCGGGTGCTGGAAAGGAGGATCAGAAGGGGGGACTCCTTGGGCACAACGCCCAGACTGAGGGTCTCAGCCTCTGCCCCAAAGAGCTAGAGCACCTCAGGCTCTCCTCTGTCCCTGGTCGCCCTCCACGCAGGTGTGGGCCCTGCAGCTCAGCGGGGAGCGGGGCCCCAGGGGAACGCGAGGGACCCAGAGGCCGGGGACCACACCCGCGCGGCCTGCTGAGGAGGCAGCTGCTGCTCTGAGCCCCACTGGGCTGTGGCCTCCTTCCCTACCCTTGTTATGACTAATAGAAGGGATTGTAAACCCTGCATATGTACAAAGTGCACCCTATAAATGACTCCTGGCAATAATGCCATTTGCAGCGTGCCCCTCCCCACTCCGGGCGGGCTGGCCAGGGCAGGGGGCGACCCAGACACCCAAGGACGGAGGGTCAGGCACAGCCCACCCTCGCAGGCACGAGTCTCCAGGGCCAGCGAGGATGGCGCACCCCATGCGGAGCCCCAGGCCAGCGCCCCGGCTGGGGCAGGGGGAAAGGAGAGACCAGGGCCTCCCTCTGGCCTCCCCTTGGCTCCTGTGGTCAACTCCCTGTGGCTCCTCCCCCACTCCCCTGCACGTGGCATGGGGTTCCCTAGAACTCGAGCCTCAGTTTCCCTGTCTGACCGCGGGGCGTCGAGCATGGGGAAAGATGTCAGGCCTGTAGGTGCCAAAGGGAAGCCCTTCGCTCCAGCCTGCGTCCTCCACTTGGCCTCCTGCATGTGGGGCCATGGCCCTGAGCACCACCGCCCCCAAAGGCGGACATGCCAGGGCAGGGGTGGGGGAAGGCGTGGGAGGGGAGGCAGGAGATGGGGGGCTGGGTCACGAGCCATGTCGGCTCCTCCACAAAGCCCCACAGGAAAGCTCTGGGGATTAAGCCTTGTTTTCCCTGCTCTGACCTGCTCTATCTCGCCGAAGGCGGCACTGGGGAGACAGCGATCACCTTTTAAGGTGAATTTCCTATTAAGATTCTTCTGTTGGGAGAAGGCCCGATGGAATGTGCTGTTACCTAACTCGCACAGCGGGCCAGCAGGCGCCTGCCGGAGAGTGGCAGGTCTCAGGGACACCCCGGGGCTGCGCGCCCTGAGCCTCCTTCATGGAGTGTTCCGGCCCCCCCGCGTCGGCGGAGGGGGCACACGGCTTCTCGTGGGTCGGGGTTCCCGTCCTTGCTTCTCTAGGAGCTGGGATGCTTTCCTTCTGGGAAGAATCACCCGTTCCTGCTTTTTAGGAACCTGGGCTCGCCCGGTGCCGCATGGTCCTGAGCAGAAACGGGCTGTTTCTGGGCCTTCCGTGGCGTGAGCCCCCTGCCCGCGGGGGGGCGGGGGGTGCCCTGGTTCACAGCTTGCCCATTGCCCCTGGATGCCCTGGGGGCAACCCGGCCATCGTAGGAGCCCCGGCCCAACTTGAAAGTGGAGACACTCGTCCGTGGGGCCTCCGGAAGCCTCACTTTGTTCTCTGCCCTTCGCCCACCTCTGCCCCCCTCCAGGCGCCCAGAGCCCCTTTGCTCGGCTCTCTGCCTCCTCCTCCCCGCTTGCTGGGTGGGCCTGCTCTGAGGGCCCCTCTGCCCTGGCCCCACACCCCTTGGAGACGATCGGAGTCAGCTGGAGCGCGGGAGCCCGAGCAGAGAAGGAAGTCACCCCCAGAGCCAAATTCTCAACATTCTCTGCTGAGCTGAGCTTCCCGGGACAGCCCCACAGGGTGGGCATCGGGGATCCGGACCCCAGGGAGGCTCGGATCTGCCTTTGCTGCATGTGGCTGGCGGCCCAGTGGGCCCACGCCTCAGGGTCTGGGGCTGTGCCTCCCTGCTCGGCACCCCGCACCCCCCTGCCTTCTGGTTGGTTGGGGGAGTCCTGGGCTGCAGGGACTTTGGGGTGCTTGGTGTGAGACTCTTCGCACTCCCTCTGGCCCCTTCCTCTTCCTGCCGCCCCCATGCTGGCTGTCATCACTTTCTGCTGGGCCTCTGCGGCAGCTCAGCCTCCAGTCCCCCTGGCTCTGGGCTCCGCCCACGTGGGCCTCCTGAGATGGGCCCCAGGACCACCCCCACCCCTGGGCCCTGTGCCTGCTCAGGCTTCCTCGGGCCCACACTGTGTCCCCGGGATGTTCCTGGAACCCTGCCCTCCCTGTCCTCCCTCCCTGTGGGACACCAGTGTCGCTGGTCTGTGTCCAGACGGCCATCTCGAGGTGGGAGGAGGTGCCCCTAGACTCCATTCCACGTGACTGCAGGGCAGGCCTTCCCAGGGGTCCTGGCCCTGGACTCCAAGAATGTCTGTCCTGGGGTGGGCTGGCGGGTAGAGGGGCCCACCTCCCCATGGCCTCCCAGGGCGTCGGGAGCAGGCTGGGCCCGGTCCCCGCGTGCAGCTCCCACAAACCCCTTCTTGGGGACCAGACGGCCGGTCTGTCCCATCTCCCAGCTGGGCCTGTCGTGCGTCCTGGGAGGACTGAGGCTCCTGCTCTGCACTCTGTCTGACGCTCCCCTACCCCCTCCCCTCCATCTGGCTGAGCAGCCCTCAGGGCCATGCAGAGCAGCGGGAAGAAGGGGTTCAGGGAGGTTGCAAACCTCGAAGATTTATTCCTTCCTGACTCTGAGCTTGCGAGGGCTGCACGTCTGGGAGGAAGAGCCTGCCTCTGAGCACAAGTCCATCTGTGTGCAAATGTGCATGTGTGTCCGTGTGTGTGTGCGTGTGCGTGGGCATCTGCATACGTGCCTTCCTGTGCTTTCGGAAGCGAGCAGGGGATGGGGCCAGAGAGCCCAGCAGGCAGAACCCAGGGCTCTCAAGGACCAGAGCCAGCCCTCCAGCAAGCACGACCTCCGTCCCCAACTGCCCCCCTTCTGAGCCATGGCAAGGGCGCAAGGCCCCAGTCCCTCAGCGCCTGGGTGCGGGGACTGGTCTGGTCCCCCCGCTAGGACGGCGCAGCTTCTCCCCTCTCCCCCGAGAGGCAGGGAGGCTGCAGGGCTGGGGCAGCTGGGGAGTTCAGGGAGCTGAAGGACCCGGCGAAGGGCAGCCTCGGCCCCCCACGCCAAGGCCTGCTGACCCTACCCGGCCACCTGGTTGCCATCCTCTCCTTGGGGTCCTGTGGGGCCCTGGCCTCCGACTCCGGGCTGCAGCCCGCCCCCTCGTCCTGGACACGTCCTTACACTTGGGCTCTGCAGGACCCGCCGCCAGGCCCCCAGCCTGGCCCCCAGCCCCGGGCCGCAGGATGAGAGGCCTGTCTGTTCTGCCCTGGCGGGGGCGGGGGCCCCGAGCATAGCTGCTAAAGGTCCCCGTGTGCTTTGCAGACGTGGACTGTGTTTGGTTACACTGAATAGAGGGAGAGAGGAATTTTCTCCTGAAACCACCTCATTGGCCGCAGACCAAGTGCAGGAAAGCAAGGAGGACATCAATCTTTCCCCTTTTAAAACAAGTTCGCTTTTTAATTTTTTTTTTCAAAGAAAAAAAAATTCCAGTCTCCCTTTTTTCCTTATGTGCCTTCCAGACAAGAAACCCCTCCCGGGGCCGGGGAACCCAGGCTGGGAGGCTGGCACCGCCACGCACGCGGGCCTCCCTCCGCCCCCCCCGAGCTGCACCCCTGCCCCCTACAAAGTTGTGCCTTAAAGCTGCTCCCCAAAATTCAGTGATGACGCTCAGGGTGTCCAGGAGGCCGCCGGGGCGTGCGGACAGGCGGCCCCCAGGCACCCCCACCATCCTGGCCCCCACGTCCCAGGCCGCCTGTGCCTTCCGCTGCCTCGGTGGCGGCAGCCCCCCAAGGGACGGCATGAGGGGAGGGCAGGGCCCCTGCGCAGGAGCAGAAACAGCGGGGTGCTCCCAGGTGATGGGGCCAGGGTGGCCACGTGTGCAGGACGCTTATGTGCGGGGCCCCGACGCACCCTGGCTCCTGCAGGACACAGGCGTGCAGGGGGTCGGCCTGTGGGCAGGCTGCTGGAGGCTCCCTGAGCCCCAAGGCGGCTCCCCTGGCTTTTCTCTTCAGCCAACAGGCATGATTCTCGGGACACCATGCAGGTCTCAGGGTCCTGGGGCTCAGAGCCCCTGTCTGCTCTGCTCACGTTCACTAGAGGTGATGGGGGATCTGCCCACCCTGTCCCTGCACACCCAGGGGTGGGGGGAGGCTGGGTGCTCCCAGGGCGCTGCAGCCACCCGGCACAGAGGCTCAGGAGGACAGCGGCAGACGGCCATGTGGGCAGAAAGCCTCAGCCCCCCCGTGGACAGCTGTCCCAGATGGTCCTGCGTGTGCCGGCCCACCCCCTCCCAAGTCCATGCAACGGAGCCGGCATCCTGGGACCGTCCGCAGTTCCACCCCTTACCTGGTCCCCGGGCGTAAAGGGCACCCCTGCACCCACTTGCCGCCCAGATTCGGGAAGAGCCACGGTGGACCCTAGCATTCCACAGTGGCATGACCTCGGCTTCTGCCTCCTGCTCGGCCTTCCAGTTCCTGCCCTGCCCCCAGTGCCTCTTCGAGGGACCCCAGGGAACCTCCGACAGCCCCCCCCCCCAATCCCTGGCTACTTGGGAGCCGCCTTCCTGTCCCCACGTGGCTGTGGCTGACAGGTCCCCCATCCTTTCCCGGGCAGCCTGGGCTGGGGGTCCAGCAGCACTGCCACACCCTGACCCAAGTGACACCGTGTCTGCCTGGCTCCAGTGGGGGGGGGGGCACGGTCCTGGTCCCCACAGAGGACTCACTATGTGCTTGCCCCACGTGACAGCCCCAGGGAGCCAGTGAGAAAGAGTAGGGCAAAGGTGGGTGCCAGCTCAGAGGGCCGCTGGCTATGGGGAGCACGAGTGGGTGGTGTGGGGCCAGGTCCCTGTGGGCAGGGGGCCGTGAGCAGAGGCCCGAGAGAAGAGGAGAGCCGGCCGTACCCAGCATCTGCACCCTAGAGGCCCAGAGGACAGATGAGGAAACTGAGGCCCAGAGCGGTCACAGAGCTAGGCAGGCGCTCTCCACAGAACGTCCCCGGGGAGCACCTGTCACTCCGCATCCCCCACACAAGGAGGAAGCAGACGTGACTCCGTGGTCCTGACGGGGGTCCCCGGGCCAACAGGCAGGTGCTACGGGGGCTGCCCCCCAGGGCCCCTGGGTGCCGGCGTGGGGGCGGCGGAGGCCGGAGGCCGGGCAGGGCCGGGCCCGTGTTCCAGGAAGCGCTTCCCCGAGGCAGCCAAGCTGTGCGGAGCAGGCTTCCCAGCCGCCCCGCTGCCGGGACCGAGGAAAGCAAACACGGGAAGCGGGACGTAATTGAAAGTGTGAGAGGTTAGCAGCAGAGCCTGTGCAGCCAAGGCCTCCGGGAGAGGGACATCACGCGCCACACGTGGCCCGCGGCCGCCGCCCCGCCCCGGCGCTCCACGGGGTCCCCCCCGCCACTCCCCTCGCAGCCGGCACCCACAGAGAAAGCAGACCCCCGGCCAGAGGCTGGAGGGTGGTGTGGAGTGCCCAGCCTCGCGGTGGGGACAGCCAGCCCCCAGCGGCACAGCTGTCCCCGAGGGCCACTTCGGGGCAGGGCTATTTCCGGCCTCCGACTCACTTTTCCTCCTCCTAAAGAGGCAGGGAATGTGGGCACCATGGACAGTTGAGACCGTCAGGCGCCCCGAGGCCCCAGAAAGGGCACGAGCTGCTGCGGTGACCAGGAAAACAAGACGCATCAGCCCTCTCGGGTTTCCCTGCCCCCTCCAGGGCTGGCGTGGAGGGGGGTGTGCTGCCCACAGAAGGGGGCCGGGGCCCATACCCGCTCTGCATCCCTGGGACCACCCGAGCCCCTCTGAGGGCTGGGGCCGGGGCCGGGGCCGTAGGGAGATGGGGTGGGCTCTGGAGCCCCTTCCCCACCCAGCCCAAGCTCTGCCCCCGCTGGGGGGTATCCTCACAGGGCCTTCCCGCCAGCTGTCCCCTTCCGTCCCCACTGGCTGCCCAGCTGCTGAGGTCTGTCTGGCCGCCGGCCCTCCGCCAGGCACTCCCCTCCCGCTCAGAGGGGCTGTGGGCCTTTTCTGGGCCCGTCTGAGCAGGGGCACTGGAGCCCACCAGAGGCAGCCTGTCTGCGTGGCTGTCCCCACAGACAAGAGGTCCCTATTTCAGGCATGGAGTTGGCTTCCCTCTCCTCTTCCCAAAGAGGTGGGGAATGTGGATACCCTGTGTGCCTGCCGCCGGCCGCGCTCTCTGAGACCCCGGGAAGGGCGGCGAGGGCCAGGCCGGGAGGTCAGCTGGGGCCGCCCGGCCTTCGGCCTTCGTTCTGCCCATGCGCTCATGGGCTCCAGCCCCGGCGGTTTCAAGGTCCCCAGCATCACCGCCTCCCTAAACGAATGCTCGAATGCTCCTCGGGGAAGTCGTGGGGTTGACCCCTCACAAGGGCACACCAATTGCAGGGGCCCCTTCTCCTAGCCTCGGGGCTGGGGGTGCCTAGCCGACTTCAGCCCTCCGACACTGCCCTCATGGTCCCCTGACCTGCAGCCCCCCAGCTCCTGCTACCCCGTCATGGTCTAGCTTTAGGGCTGGGCTTGCAACATCTCAGGACAATGAGAGGCCCCCTCCTCGGCACCCCCCTAGCGTGGCAGGGGCCCATCCCCCGGTATGGCTGTGCTTGGGCAGCGCCCCACGGAGGGGCCGGGCATCCCAGCCCCCCAACCCTGAGAGCAGGGCAGCCCTTCCCCAAGAACTGAGTGACAATAAGTGGGGTCCTCTCTGCCCCATGAAGCGTGTCTTCCCCCCTTCCCTGTCCTCCACCCCGGGGAGAGCCGTAGCCAGCAGTGAGCAGCCCAGCCCCAGGGGGCAGTGGCCAGCGAGCGGCCAGCGGACGTGGGGAAGCCACGTGTGCAAGGCCAGGGGTAAGCATGATGAGCTTCCCTTGACCGTCTCCTGGCCTCCGGGGGCACTCCCTGGACTGTGCTTCCGGGGCCTGAAAATGCCCTAGGCCGTGCTTGTAGGCAGCCTGCCTTCCTTCCAGGAAGAGTGCAGCGCGGGCACGCGGCTCAGGGAGGCAGCCAGACCCCTCCTGCCCCCGGGCACAGGGCGCTGGCGCGGGCTCTTGCCAGGCAGCGGGAGCATGGGTGCCCCAAAGCAGGTCACCCGGCCCTAGCTCGAGTGAGCGCCCCCAGGAAGCCCAGGTGGCCTCCCAAGCCGCAGAGCTGCCCAGCCCACAGTCCCCAGTGGGGGCAGATGCTGGGCCCATGGAGGGGAGGCGGGGGGGGGGGCAAGGACTCGATGAAGGGTCCCCTGGGACTTCCGTAGGAGAGGGCATTGCAGCCTGGCCCCCCAGTGTCCATCCCCCACTAGCTGCCTGCCCTAAGCAAGTGAGCCCCAGGCTGGGCAAGGGGCAGGCAGTGGGCTGGGGGTCTGGTGGGTCCCAGGGAATGACTTCAGGGCCGAGGCGGGCAAAAACAGGGCCCCTCTCCAGGAGCCCCTCCTCCTGGTCTCTGCTCCAGAGAGGGTCCCCGGGGAGCCTGGCAGGGTGGGCCACTCTGACTCCCTCTATCTGGGTGTCCCCTCAGTGTGTGGGTGCGGGTGCAGGAAGGGTACTCTGTCTTCCAGGAGAAGAGGGTGAGTTTGCAAGGACAGGGGCCTGCCCCCAGCGCCCTGCCCGGAGGCCACCCGGCTGCCCAAGCGCCCTGCGGCCCCAGAAGTCCAGGAATGAGTGGTGGCCAGACACGTCCCCGCCAGGAAGTGGCCGCCTTGCCAAAGGTGCCCGGGCCGGAGCCGGCTCCCCTGGCGGCGGCTGAAACGGGCCACTGTGTCGGCAACGGCGACCAAACACAGGGCGGCTGCCTGGCATCCACACCGGAAAGGCCCCAGAGGCAGGGGGGTCCTGGGGAGGCCGGGGTCCCGTCTCTGAAATAGCCCATCCGAGCGCCCGGGGTGCTGTGGGCACGGGGGGGGGGCACCGCATATCTGGGGCTCCCCCTTGGGGCTCCGTGTGCTGCTGGGGGAGCATGGGGGGAGGTTTGGGGTTGGGCCGGGGGTGGGGGGGGTAGGGATCCTCAGGGGCTAAGAAATGAGGACAGCAGAAAGCGCTGAGTGTGGACAGTGACAGGATCCCGCCGGCCACTGCGCCCCAGCCTCTGGTGACAGATGGCTCCCTCGGGAACCAGGCGGCCCTGCCAACCTTCCCTTAGCAGCCCCAGGGCCCACTGCAGCCCTCACACTGGCCGGCTTTGTACGCAGGGCCACGAATTATGAGGCGCTGTCTCGGATGAGGACTGGATGTGCAGGGCTCGCACTGGGGGGTGTCCTGGAGGCTCCGTGTCCCGCACAGCCTGGGGACGCTGGGGTTCCCGTGTCTCACTGCCCCAGGAACCCCACGGCAGGTGGGGGCTCTGGCGGCCCGATGTTGTGGGGACCAGTGGGCAGCCTGGCCTCGTCGGGCTGTGGACCCTGCCGTGTCACATGCGGGACACAATGTTTCCCGACTCGGTGCTTGGACCTCAGACGACAGGAGGAGGGTGGAAAGTAACAGGGAACATGGTGGCCTCCCCACCACCCCCGTCCCGCCCCAGGGCGCTGCCGGCCCAGTCCCAACGAATCCACAGCTGGGAAGCTTTCGGGGTGGCCCCAGGCCCCACAAACTCACTGGTGCTCACCAACCCCCGCTCTCCGGGGCCTTCTCTCAACACATACTCATCCTCCAGGAAGACCTCCTGGTCCCTCTGCCCCCCGCAGGAGCCAGTGCCTCCAGATGGGTGCCTTGGTCCCCATTTAACCCCGGAAGGACCCCCCTCTGCCCAGAGCCTGCTGTCTGGGCCCCAAGTCACAGGGACGTCCGGGGACCTGGGGCCATGGGGAGTGGGCTACCATCTGGGCTATCAGAGACCTCTGGGTCCACCCGCACAGGGCCCTGGGAGCTGAGGGGAGAGGCTCTGTGCTTTTGGGCGATGGCCAGAGTTTGGGTGGGCCGGCCGCCGGCGTCCTTGGCTCCCGGGGACCCGGCGTTCCTGGCAGGGAGGAAGTGGGCTGGGCTGGTCTTGGAATCTCCTGGACTTCGTGGGCCTGCGGCTCTCTCGAACTGCTCTTTCTAAGAAATCCCTCAAAATTGTTTTCAGGGAGAAAAGGCCTGGGAGGAGTGGGCCAGTGGTGGTGGAGGCAGGTGGCTTTGAGGGTGGTGGGGACGCCTTTCCGGCCGAGCCAGACCCAGACATGTCTTCCCGGATGCCACACGCTGGCTCTGGGCCCCGGGGCGCCCCACACTGACCTCACGGTGGCACCCCAACTCCAGCCCTGTCTTTGCGCCGTCCTCCCCACCCGCCAGCTCTCCCTGCCCCCGCTGGGCAGCCCCGGGGCTGGAGTGGCCAGGGCAAGTCGGACCTGCTCCCCACACATGGCCACAGAGGTGCACATGCGGGTCTGCAGCCCGCCCCCAGCTTGGACCGCCGGAGCGCCCGTGGAAACCGTGAACGGTCTGGGCAGAACCATCCGTTCCCCATCCCAGCTCACGCCAGGTGGCCTGGAGCACCAGGACCCTTCCCACCAGGGCCAGGTCCCAAGGAAACCAGGGAGGAGGGCCTAGCGTGGGCTCTCTGGGAAGCCCCAGAAATCCGAGAGGCTCTCTGCCTGCTTCCCCATCCTGGGTCTGTATCGGGGCCCCACTGTGCCCGGGTTCACTCCCGCGCCAGCCCCCTGGAGCAGCCCTCCTCACACTGTCCTCCCTGACCCTGCCCGGCCCGTCTTCTCCTGCCTCTCCCCCCAAGAGCAGTCCGTACATTGGCCTCCTGCAAAGGGCCACCAAAGCCTGTGCTATGGGATACCAGCCTACAGGGGGGCCCCACTGCGTTCCTAGAATTGAGGGGCTCAGCAAATAAGTCCTCGGCAGGCCGGCGGTGGGGAGCCCAGGGCCGGACCACAGAGGATCACGGGGAAGCAGGATCAGGACGAGACAGACGGGTGGGGGTCCAGCCTTAAGAGCCGCTGACACGTGCGACAGCCGGAGGGCGGCCTGGCCTGCTCCCTGCGCTGAGGGCCCCCATCCTTGGGGGCAGGGCCCATCGGGGTGGAGGCCAGCGGCCCTGTGTTCTGTCCCCAGAGGGAGCTGGGCAGCAGAAGGGCGGGAGAGGCCTTGGGCACCTTTGGGGACGGTGCTTGGGACAGGTGGCTTGCTTTGCCCCAGGCCCACCGGAGCAGGGCTCCCCTCTACAGCCCTGGGTGGCCGTGTGTCCTGCTGCGGGCGGCAGGGAGCCCCTCCCCCAGCTTCCGTGCAGCCCTGTCCCTGACTTGGGCGCACACAGCCCGGGCTTCGCTCCCGTCCAGGGGACTCCAGGCGCCCAGTGGGGGCCCACCCTCTCTGGCACCCCACTCCCTGCCGTCAGCACAGCCGGGGCCGGAGTGCCTGGTGTGGCCACAACTTTTCTCAGGAATAGGTATTTCCGAGCCGAGCCTTGGAGAGGCCTTCAGGGGCCCCTGCTTCCCCTTCCTCACTAATCCTGTTTCCTGTGTTGATCCCGCTGGACTGAGAAGGAAGCCGCCTCTGGCCACGTGGGAGGGAGGGTCCCGCGGGTCGGGGACAGCAGGCAGCACTGGCCTGGGCCCCCTTCCTCGGGGCGTGGGGATCTCAGGAGGGACCCGAGGCCACCAGCAGGGCCAGTGCGTGGCACGTGAGAAGTGGACAGGGTGGGACAGCAGGCAGGACCCCTCCCTGAAGAGTCACGCCGGCTGGGGCAGGTGGGGTCTCTGCAGGGGAAGGCAGGGGCCGGGCTTGCACGGAGCACACAGGGCCAGGGGGGTGACGCGCACGGAGCGGGAGGGAGGTCAGCTGGGTGCTGGGGCTCCGGCTTGGCTGGGGACAGTGCTGCTGGGGGTCCTGGGCCGGCTGCCCAGGCCTGCACGCCGTGGACCTGAGGCTCCAGGGGCCTGCGGGGTCCTCGTGGCCTCGGGCTCCAGGACTCACAGGAGCCCCAGCCGCAAGGTGCCCAGGACAGCTCTGGAGGGGAGGTTTGCCCTCCAAATGCCACCCAGAGACCCCACTCTTCCCCGTTAGGGCCCCAGGTTTCCAGGGTCCCCCGGGGAAGGTCGCAGGGCCAGGGACCCTGCCAGGCCAGGCTGACACCTGGAGCTTCTTGGGCTCTGGCCAGGGTGGGGTCCCTCCTCACAAGGGGCCCAGCGCAGGGCTAGAGGGCCGGTGCGTGCCCACAGCCCCCCGGGACCCCTCCTCAGGCAGATAACGGCGCATTGTCCAGTTCAAGCCCAAATTAGCCTCAGCCGTGGCTCATGGAGAAGCCGGTCTGGCAGGGCCGTGGCCCCGGGGCGCTAGGGTTGCAGACAGAGGCCTCGGGAGGCGAGTCTGGCCCTGTGCCAGAGCCCCACATGCCAGAGGCTGACAGTGGGCGGGGCACCCTGCTTCTCCCGGTCCTGAGCCCCAGAGGGGGCCCAGGGGACTCCCCCCACCCCGGGGGCTGGTGGGCAGGGGACACTCAGCAGCTCCGAGAGCCAGGGGCAGGAGTCAGGCAGGCCATCCTGAAGGTGACCTAAAGGTCCGGGGTGCGGGGAGCCTGAGCCGAGCCCTTCCCCCACGGGCCACGCCGGAACCTGGGCAGGAGGGGCCCGTCCTGCTAGAGGCCACCACTCGTCCCCGCAAGCGCCCTGTCTCGGGGGCTCTGCCGTGGGAGAAAGCCTGTGAGCAGGGGCTGTCCTGGCCCGAGGCTGGCCGGCCACAGGGCAGCATGGAGCCAGCACTGGGTTCTGGGAGACGGGCCCCCGCCAGGCCCTGGAGGTGAGGGCACAGCCTTGGCCGCGGGTCCTGAGACGGCCTCGCCTCCTGGGCCCTGCGGGGGCCGCCCGGGAAAGCCAGAGTCCCCGAAGGCCACTCGGGGCTTCCGGAACGTGGAGCTCCGGGGACGGCACCGTGAAGGCGGCTGTGACCGGCCACGGGGGTCTGTGCTGAGGAACCCGCCCCAGCCGTCCTCCCTCTCCTGCCACCAGGACAGGTGGGCAGAGCCTCAGTGGCCCTGCACACGGGGTCCTCCCCACGGGTCCACATGAGCTGAGCGGGGAGAGGAGGCGGGCAGCGGAGGGCGGGCTTCCAGGAGAGGGGACGGGGCACCGAGGACCGCCTTCCCCATGCTCCCCCACGCCATCTGCCCTACGCTCGGCCCCCACCCCTGTGGGCCTCAGCCCCCACTCCCCACACTCAGACTTTGGGGGAAAGGAGGCAGGGAGGGTCAGGAGGTGAGGGGCGTCAGCGCCTGGGGCACACAGCCCGGACTCTGGCACTTCGCCCCAGGCCGGGTGAGCGCCTGAGCTTCCGCTGAAGGTGACCCCCCCGACAGTGGCACAGGCAAGGCCTGGCCCTCTCCCATGTGTGGGGAGCAGGGAGGCCCCACACACCCGGGGAGGAGGGCAGCCATTTGTTCAAACCCCGAGGTCACCAGGGCCCGGATTCCCACTCAGTGGCCCACGGGCTGGCTGAGGCCCCAGCCTCCGAGGGCCTGCGCTAGGTGCCGCCCCCAGGCACTCTCTCACAGGGGAGGACGCGGGGTCCTGGGTGGGGAGGACAGCACGGTTTGTTCCACAGGGCCCCAGGGATACCACAGACCTAAGGAGGGAGTGGTCCCCTGCACGTCTTAGGGCAACGAGCCCCACGGAACCAGAGCACCCCGGGCCTGGGCCTCCTGGGCCCACTGGGCGGCAGGTGGGGACTTGCTCTGTGTGGCAGCCCCGAGCAGAGCTGGCCTCTTGTCACCACTGAGGGGACTTTGAGGCCTCTCAGGCCTCCCTTCCTGCAGGAAGCTTCTAGAAGACGGCACAAGTCCTGAAACACCTGCAGCCCGTGGGGACCCCACCAGCTCAGAGTCACTCCCAGAATCCTCTCCCCTCCTCCATGCTCCTTCCGGCCCCCGTCCTGCCCTCACAAAGCCCAGCCTGACCCCTGGATTCCTCGGGACCCAGCACTGGCTGCAGAGAGAGGCATACCGAGGTCTCCCAGCCCCCCAGGCGGGCAGGCCAGGGGCAGGAGCGACCCCCCCCAGGCCGGTCTGCCGTCCCAGCCAGGCTCTCCACGCACCCCGTCCTCTCTCTCTGTCCTGGTCCCACATCTGTCCTATAGCCAGGCCTGGGGAGGGGCATGAGAGCCCTGAGAAGGTTGGCTGGGGCAGACGCGAGTCCCCTGTCCTCGAGGGGGCCCACACTCCTTCCCAGGATCCACCATCTGTCTTCTCCTCCAACAGCACAGTCAGTGCTGCTCCTCTGGGAGTGAGGCCGGAGCCGCCGCGGGGAGAGGCTGGCAGAGCTCTGGTGACTGCCCCGGGGCCTCCCAGCCCTCAGCTGTGGGGGCGCTGCCTGACCCTCCCTGCCCTGCCTGGGGCATGGGGCACAGCTGTGACCAGCACCCCACCAGACCCTCCTCCTGCCCCATCGTGAGCCACCACTTGTCCTTGAAGGCCAGCTCCGGCCTCGGGTTTCTCGGGAGCCCCCTTGCCCTGCGGCGCACAGAGCCCTGTCCTCTAAGCCCACCGGGCACATCAAGGGGTTCATCAGAGCCTGGGACACATGTCCTCCTATGGAACCCGCCTTGGTAAACCCGAGAACCAGGACTTGGCCTGCAGACATCGAGAGCCGCACCTCCTGCCCCAGGACCCCAGGTGCGAGGAGATGGGGAAAGGAGGCAGCTGGCCACGCAGTGCTCACCCCACCCTGGGGGGCTGACCCTCGAGGCCCACAGTGCTTGGGAGGCTGTGGGAAGGTGATGGTGGGCAGGTCTGGGCCCCCTGACTAGCACTCCTCTTCTCTGGGTTGACTCTGGACTTGGCCCTGCCGACAGGCCTCGTGGGGGCTGCCGCTCCTGTGTGGGGCTCCTGAGAGGGACGGGCCTTCCCAGGAGAACCCCCCACAGGCCCCGGCTTGGGGCGCCTCCCCAGAGAACTTGGCTTCCAGCACTCCCAGGAGGAGTCCCGTGTCCCTGAAAACTTTAGCACACGTGAGAGCCAACAGTAGGGCTGGGGGCTGCTGGGTCAGCCTGTGGCTGGAGTCAGGGTTCTCCTGAGGCCACACTTGGGGCTCCCTTGGGGCCCGACCGGCAGGTGACCTGGCCCAGGAGCCCAGGGGCTTCTATCTGCTGGGATGAAGGTCCTGGTCTCAGGGAAGGGAGAGGAATCAGGGGCCCTCCTGGCCCCTAGACAGCTCAGGTGGAGGGACCCAACTGGGGGGGAGGGGGCCAGGGTTGCTTGCCGCCTGCGCCCCCCCAAAAGCCCCACCTCAGTGGCCAACGTGGATGTCATGATGGCCACTGACCTCACGGGGGCGCAAGAGACAACAAAATTTAGTAGGGCTCCCAGGGACGGTCTTTTGTGGCGGGGACCTCTTGGGATGAGCTGGCTGATGGTGGGCCCCCAGCTCTGTCCCCAAGGTGGGAACCCTGCCCACCTCTCCCCGCCCATGCCCCAGCTTCTCCGCAAAGCCATGGCTTCCTGAGAAGCATCTGACCACCTGCCCCAGCAGCCCTTTGCCTCTGACCATGTCCTCCTCCCCAGCACTCCGGTCCCTCCCTCCTGCTCCCTCCCCATCCCCCAGGACTGGGAAGCCCCGCTGGGGACGAGACCTTTCAGGGAGGCGGCACCTGGAGTGGAGTTTGGGAGGCAGGAAGGAGGGGACTGGGCAGCTCTGGAAAAGGCCTGGGAGGGAGGGGTGGGGCTGCTGCCAGGGGCCTGGGAGAGGCTGCAGGGGTGAGGCTGGTTGAGTTGGGCCCCAGAGCTGGGTGGAGGCCCAGGGTGGGGAGTGGGGTGGAAGACCGGTGGTGGCAGAATCCAGGGGCAGATGCGGTAGGGACAGGAAGGCAGCCGCCCTGGGGCCAGGTGGGGGAAGGAATTCCAGGGATGTTTGGGAGATGAGATAGGGAGGGGAGGGCAGGAGTCCTGGGGGGCCCTGGGGACATGGGGGGTGGTTCGGCACGGTTGCCCAGTACAGGGCACTTCAGAGGAGGCAGAGGGGCACTGTCTAGGAGCCGCTGGAGACAGGACACCTAGGGGAGGCCCAGAGCAGTGGGCCACGGGAGAGACACACTCTCTCCGGTCTGGGCCTGAGGGCTGCAAGAGTGAGGGCAAAGGCAGACCACTGTCCTTTCGGTACCGGGGCTGGACCAGAGGCCAGGAAGCTGGCTAGAGGGACTTAGGGTAAGCTGGGGGCCTGGCCCTCCTGCCTCCAGGCCCCAGATCACCCTCCCCACCACCAAGCTCACTCCCCAACACCGGGAGCGGATGTGCTCAGTGGTCCCAGTCGAACTCTGTAATCAGCTCTCCACCACCCAGGGGAAGTCGAGGCCTGGCAGGGCCCCTTCCCACCCCCACTTGGACCTCCAGACCACTGGCCCTCCTCCTTGAGGCCAAGGGGAACTCCTTTCCTCATCCAGGCCTCTTTTCCCCATTTGCTTTCAGCTCCTCATGGCCAAGAGGTGTTGCCCTATGGTCTTGCTGCTCGTGGACATGAGATGCCCCCCAGGGAAGGCAGCCCTTGTGGGGGGCATGGAAGGGACAGGGAGAAGAGTCTGCCCCTGATATGGGGCCCCTGGGGCCCCTGGTCTCCCACTGCTGCCACTCTTCCCCGAGAGGCCTTGCTGGCACCGGGAAGACGTGAGTCGGTCATGGGGAGCCTGCTGTCACGGGGGGACCGGGCCGGCCGGTGAGGGCGAGCAGGCTTGGCAGGAGTCCCTGCTGGCCACGCGGCGGGGACCAGGAGGCTTTTTCGTGGAAGAGAGATCAAACACTGCCTTATCGCATTTGTTTTCTCTCTAACCTTTGCTTCCTTGGCTTATGCAATGCACCCCCCACCCCGGCCTTCACCTCTGCTGGAGAGTGACAGCTCAGGGAGCCCCCTGGCACCTAGCCCACTGCTGGCAGCTCGAGGGGCGCTCAGAGCCCCCAGGGGGCCTGGCGAGGGAGGCCGTGGGCCACTTGCCCTGTCAATCAGCTTGACTTCCCAGGCCTGGGCCGGCAGTGGGGCCGGCTAGGTGGGGAGGCGCACCCCGAGGGCAGAGCCACTAGAGGCACAAGTCTGAGTGTGTCTGGGGTTTTAGGAGGGGCTGGTGAGGGTCCTCCGTTTGTTTGCTAACACGGGAGCTCCTGAGTCCTCCTAAATCAGCAAACCTTCATCCTTCTCGCCAGGATTCGGCTTGTGGAAACGGCCCAGAGGCTCCGGAAGCCAGATATGGGGAGAGGGTGGGTGAAAGGAGTGGCCAAGATGGCTGAGAGGCTCAGGTCGGGGAGAGGCCCACGTGAGGGAGAAGCCCAGGAGGGGGAGAAGCCCAGGAGG
>PITA01021635.1:0-32229 GCA_004023965.1 Spilogale gracilis
AGCCGCCTCGCACACACGCCCGCCGCTGGCTCGGACGCCGCCGCCGTGCCCCGGAAGGTGGCTGCACACGGGCAGCGCCGGGCAAACGGGTGGCGCCGCGCGAACGCCCGCGGCACGTAATGCAGGACTGACTTGCGCTGGGGCCTTCTGCACGGCGCCCGGGAAAAGGTCCCTGGTCCGCCGCCGCCCACTGCTCTCCCGCTTCGTTCCGGGACCCAGTCAGCGAGCCGGCGCCCCGCGGCTCGCGCGCGCCCCGCGAGGGGCGGGACTTCCGGGCCCGCGCTGTTTCCCGCCCCCCAGCCGGAAGCGGACCCCTGAGGAATCCTGTCCCTCGCGGCGCGCCGTCCGCCCGAGAGCGCCTGCGCGGGGTCGGCGCGGGGCCGGCGCGGGACCGACGGGCATGGCGTTCCGACAGGCGCTGCAGCTGGCCGCCTGTGGCCTGGCCGGAGGCTCGGCCGCCGTGCTCTTCTCGGCCGTGGCGGTGGGGAGGCCCCGCGCTGGCGGGGACGCCGAGCCGCGCGTGGTCGAGGCGCCGGCGTGGGCGGGGGCCGCGCGCCCCGGGCCGGGCGTCTGGGACCCCAACTGGGACAGGTGCGGGGTCCGCGGGTGGCGTCGGGCGCGCCGATGGGCAGCGGTGGGGACTCTCCCGGGCCCCTGCCGTTCCGTTCGGCCGGAGGTGGCGGTTCTGCCGGGGGCGGACGGGCAGGCTGGCGGGCGCATTTCTCTCCCGATGTGGCCGCGGGGCTGGGCTGGCGGGCGCCCGCCACCCTCGCTCCGCACCCCGGCCGCCTCGCCTGTCCCCGCGGGGCGAGTGGAGGAAGGAGGACAGTGGTGCCTGGGGCAGTGCCCGGCCCGCGGGACAGTCCGGGGGTGGGGGTCGCTTTCGGGCCTGCGCAGAGGGTCGGAGCTGCCTGGGGGCTGTCAGCCTGGGAGCGCCGGGGCTGGACGAGGGCGTGGGGACCCCGTCTCTGCTAAGGGCTGAGAGAAGGCTGGATGGGGGCCCCAGGCTGATGGCCTGGCCCTGCACGGAAGGTGTGCAAGGACCTGCCTGACATCTTCAATAGGAACGGGCGCCTCCAGAGCGTGGGTCAGCGCGTGGCCACAACCACATGTGCTTATCGGGCACTTGAGCAGTGGCACCTGTGATCAGGAAACATTTTTTAGTGTTATTTGATGTTAATGAGTTTAAATTTAAAAACCAAAACAGTGCAGGTTTTTTTTATTATTGTTTATGTGTTGCAGTGATAGTATTGTTACGTTGGATTAAATAAAATGAATTTTTGAATGTCATCTGTTCCTTTCTAGTTTTTAAATATGGCTTCTTAGAAATTTTAAAATGTATGTTGCTGGTTTTGTGTTTCTATTGGACAGCCCTGCTCTGGAGTCTGGGAGTGGCCCTTGTGGGATGGTTTACCCCACCCCAGCTCCTCCTTCCTCCTTTACTCTGAATGAGCCTGGCAGAACTGGTATTTAGTGGCAGCCTTGTCTTAGCAGGAACTTCAGTAGTACTGTTTTTGTTTTAAGATTCTATTTAGTTATTTGACAGACTGAGAGAGCACAAGCAAGGGGAACAGTTAAAGAGAGAGGGAGAAGCAGGCTTCCCGCTGAGCAGGGAGCTCCAAACAAGGCTGGATCCCTGGACCCTGAGATCTGAGCCACATAGGCGTCCCTGGTATTCTTTGTTTTAAATCTTTAACTAAGGGGCGCCTTGGTGGCTCGGTCGTTAAGTGTCGGCCTTCAGCTCAGATCATGATCACAGGGTCCTGGGATCGAGTCCCACATCGGGCTCTCTGCTCAGTGGGAAGCCTGCTGCTTCTCCCTCTCCCTCTGCCTTCTGCTCCCCCTGCTTGTGCTCTCTCCCTCTTTCTCTGTCAAATAAATAAATAAATAAAATCTTAAAACAACAAATTTTTAATCTTTAAAAAAAGTCATAATAGATTTAGATTTACAGAAAAATTGGAAAGGTAAGAGTTCTTATCTGATTTACTCTACTACTAACATCTTGTGATGCTAGTATAGTGTATCCATCAGAATTAGAGAATTAATATCTGTTATTGACTGACATTCATGCTTTTTTGAGATTTTCCCAGTTTTCAGCTGTTGTCTGTTGTCTCTTCCAGGATCCAGCATGACGATTAGTCATGTGTCCTCAGGCTTCTCTTGGGTGTGACAGTTTTTCAGACTTTCCTTGTTTTGATGACCTTGACATTTTGACGGGTGCTAATCAGGATTTTATAGTATGCTCTTCAATTAGGGTTTGTCTGTTTTCTTCATGATTTGACCAGGGTCATACTCTCTTTTTCAAACATCAGTATCATCTTATAAATTTCTTCATCTTCGTCTTCTTTCTTCTTTCTTCTCCTCCCCCTCCTCCTCCTCCTCCTCTCCTTCCTCCTCCTCCCCTTCTTTTCTTCTTCTTCGGAAACAGATTCAATCCAATATTAAAGGACTTACTTGAATCAGCACTGGACTCTAGCTTTATTGGTTGAAGGTGACACACTGTGTTTGCTCACCAAGGCTAGGTTTATGAAGGGGGAGACTGTCGGTGTCGGAAAGTTCCAGAGTCATCTGGTCAAATGTCCAGCCTCTTCCTGGAGAACCTCATCCAGTCCAGGCTTCCTGTGTCTGTGCTTATAGTGCGCAGATGTCTCCTCTGGCCCAGCCCTGGACTCCAGTGTGGCGTCTCAGCCTGTTTGTGTTAGGGCTCCCCAGGTTCGCCCAGCAGGATCCCTGGGTTACCACTGCTCCCCTCAAGACCTATCCTGCCACCACGTTGTCCCAGCTAAGGACACTCTTTCCCTAGCTCTGCCCACACCTCAGACTTTTATTAATCTCAGTTCTGGGAGCTGCCAGACATGCCTGTCTTCATAAGATTTGGCCGTTTCTCAGCATCGTGACTGCTGGTGCCCCCCAGCCCTCGCCCCTCACCTCCCCGTCAGTTTCTCCTCAACCTTCCAGGAGTGCCATTCCGTAGGCTTTCCACAAGAATGGGAATGTTCTCTTCTTTGTTGTCCAGTGTGATTGCCGCTACCCCATGTGTTACTGACCACTTCAGATGTGCTTAGTGTTACCGGGGAGATGAAGTCATATTTTTGTTTGATTTTCATTATTTTGACTTAAGTAGCCACGTGGTCAGTGGCTAACATTGGACAGCACAGTTGCAGACTCCATGTCAGCGAGGCTGTACCGGCCTTGTGGACCCTCCCCCAGCTGCCCCTTCCTGTTACCTGGTTTCATTTTGTGCACATTACTTATTACCTGGCTGTTTTACTCAGTCTCCTCACTAGAACACAAGCTGCACGAGGGCTTTGCTTCCCCGTTTTGTTCACCGTCTGATCACCCAGAGCAGGCCTGGCACTCAGCTCCGCGCAGGAAATGAGATGTGCTCCGAGAGTCTGGACTCTTGGGCCAGCGGCAGAGAGCAAAGGGCCTTGTCTTGTCCTTGTGCTTTCCCAAGACGGAAGCACTGTCTTGTCAGAGACACTCCAGGCTGACTTGTGAGCGGGGATCACAAGGACACACTTCTCGTATCTCAACATTAGGCGAGAACCACTGTCCTTGGTCAACCTGCGGAAGAGGAACTTGGACTCTGGAGAAGAGGAACTGGCGTCCAGGCTGGACCACTGCAAAGCCAAGGCCACGCGGCACATCTTCCTCATCAGGCACTCCCAGTACCACGTGGATGCCTCCCTGGAAAAGGACCGCACTCTGACAGCCCTGGGTACGTGCTGGGGCTCAGGCCCCAACTGACACCCATCCTGTGGCGCTGGGCCCCTTTGGACCTGTGTCAGGGGCTTGGCCTACATTCAAGAATTGTCATTAACAGTGATCATCAACCCCATTGCCCCAAGACAGGCATTGAACACATCCTCAACTTTCCAAAAATAGATGGTGGGTCTCGCAGGTGATCTGATCCAAAGCACGGCAGAGCCGTTCTGCACCCACACCCCGCAGGTGGCCGTGTGTACCCCATTCTTGACCTAAGCTGTTGCCGAAGATCCTTCTGGTCAGCACTTGCAAATCTGCTTAAAGTTGGCTTCGTAATGGTAAACAGACGAGAGTGAGCGGTAGCGGTGCTGCCGTCCCCCTGGCAGAAGTGCTGCTTCTCGCCGAGTCTTGCCGCCAGCGAGCGCTGCTGGGCTGCTGGGCGTGCCTGTTGGCCGTGCTCTCTGTGCCGGCGTGCGCGTGCATCTGGAAGAAATTCCCAGGGGAGGAAGCCCAGGGTAGTCCAAGATAGAGTGTAAGTTTGCAAAGATTTCTTTCTTTTTTTTTTAAATATTTTTTTTATTTGACAGAGAGAAACACAGCCAGAGAGGGAACACAAGCAGGGGGAGTGAGAGAGGGAGAAGCAGGCTTCCCACCGAGCAGGGAGCCCGATGTGGGACTCGATCCCGGGTCTCCAGGATCACGACCTGAGCCGAAGGCAGTTGCTTAACCAACTGAGCCACCCAGCTGCCCCTGAAAAGATTTCTATGCTGGATAGGATCTGACCCTTTTGTGCCTGTACTGAAAAAAATTCCTATGGCCTAAAGGGTTTAGCAGCCTGTCCCCCAGCCTGCCGGGCGCCTCCCGCCGTTCTGGGTGCGGAGTGTGTGTGTGAGCAGTAAAGCCCCGTGCGTGGTGCCTCCGCATGCAGCTGGAGCTGACTTGCGGGCATTTTCAACTAGACTCTAAGATGCGTATTTGAGGAAAAGGATTTGTGTTTGCACGCAGTCTGTACTTAGTGACGCGGAGTCTTTGGGTCTTTACATGCTGGCATCATTGATGACGGCACAGCTCGGGGGTCCAGGGCACAGGGCCCTACCCAGTTCTCAGTGCTCCTCAGCTTCGGTCGTTGTTTTTAACGTCCTGTATGGGGCTCAGTGATTTTCCCTGTGGGATGCCTGGCCCCTCCAGTGAGGCCCGAGGAGGGCCTGCCTACCTTGTCCCTCGACTCACATGGCCCTTGGTAAGCACTGGAGTTATTTGTGAAGTAGAGAAAAGAGGAACCCCAGGAATCCGCAGTTCTCTGGTGTCCTCCGCCTTCCAGGTCGCGAACAGGCTGAAATGACTGGGCTCCGACTTGCAAGCTTAGGATTGAAGTTTAATAAAATCGTCCATTCGTCCATGACCCGTGCGATAGAAACCACTGACATCATCAGCAAACACCTGCCAGGTGAGTGCCGGGCGCCCCCGAGGTCGCTGGGTGGCCGGACTGGGAAGGGCAGCACTGAGTCCCTGCTTCTCCCACAGGTGTCTGCAAGGTCAGCACAGACCTGCTAAGAGAAGGCGCCCCCATCGAGCCCGACCCTCCCGTGTCCCACTGGAAGCCGGAGGCTGTGGTAAACGCCCCCGACCCCGGGGAGCATCCCCGCTGCGTCCCCGTCTGCCCACTCTTGCTCTGCCCCTCCACCCGTGGCCTGCATGCTGCCCCTGTGCTTAAGGTTCCTCACCCTGCCCCCAGCAGTATTACGAAGATGGAGCCCGGATCGAGGCTGCCTTCCGGAACTACATCCACCGGGCAGACGCCAAGCAGCAGGAGGACAGTTACGAGATCTTCATCTGCCACGCCAACGTCATCCGCTACATTGTGTGCCGGTGAGGGGTGACAGACGGCTCCCTGGCCCACCTTCCCTCCGCCGGCCTAGGGGGCTCCTCTTTCCGGGAGGCCCCCATCAGCCCTCTGGTAGAATATCAGCTTGGAGTTGTTCACGATGGTGCCTCTGGCGGGAACAGCACAGGTGCGGTGCCCTGGTCCCGGTGCAGGCTCGGGCGCCGCAGTCAGTGGCATGCTGTGGGTGATGCGAAGTGGCCACTGGGTTCTGACCCTGTGGGCGGGACTTCTGCCACCGTACCGTCCCGCTTCCCCTCGGGGACTGGTGTGCATCTTGGGAGACAGTTCAGATCCTCTTTCCGTCCAGCTTCTAGCTGCAGAGGTCAGCCCGTCAGCGGGCCCCGCCACCAGATGGCTGCCTGCCTGACGGAGCGCCTGCGCTGCCCTCACCCTGGCCTTGCTTGTGCCCTGAGGTCTCCTGCGGGAGAGAGTGCGTCCTCTTCCTCTCCGTTCAGTCCCGGGCAGGACTGCGGACGCTCGCCTTGGTGTTGGGCACCGCAGCCTGCGAGCCGCCACCGTGTGGGTCACTTCGCGGCTCTGGCTCTCGGGCCCCCAGAAGCATGAAGGTAGTTGTTCCCAAGGCTGTAGGATCAGCCATGGGGATGTCCCCCGTCCACGTAGACATTTAGGGCACGAAGGATGTCTGATGACTCGGGGAAGCCACAATGATACCAGGCTTTTGGCAAATATTGCACCTAGAAAGTGTGTGTGAGAGCAAGGAAAAGCTCTGGGGTGTGGCTCAGAGCGCCCCGTGACTAGTGGGGGGCCAGGAGCGGGTCTGCCCAGCTGCACCCGCCCCCTTTTGGTTACACTGCAAGTTCAATCGAAGGCACTTGTAAAGAGCCATGGATTTCTGACTCACATGCACATCCTGAGTTGGGTCAGTCCGTGACCCCTTGGGGGATCTGGGCCGTCAGCGTGCCCTTTATCTGATGGGATGGCATCAGCCCAGCAACTCCTTTCTGAGAAACCCCTTGCTTGAGAACAGGAGGGACAGACCTCCCTGTATGCGTCCCAGCCCCAAGAAAGTCTGCTCTGAGACCTTAACTGGGGTTGGGGGCTGTTAGTGTCACCCCTACCCCAGCCTGTTTTGGAGGCAGAGCCCCCTGTTCTAGCATGTTCTTTCCCTTCCCAGGGCGCTGCAGTTCCCTCCGGAAGGCTGGCTTCGCCTGTCCCTCAACAACGGCAGCATCACCCACCTGGTGGTCCGGCCAGATGGCCGAGTGGCGCTCAGGACCCTCGGGGACACTGGTTTCATGCCTCCGGACAAGATCTCCCGCTCCTGAGGGCTGCCTGGCAGCCCCACTCTCCTGAGTCCCCCTGCGGCTCCCATGGGTGCTGCCGAGGCCGCGGCTCCTTCGCTGTCTTCCCTGCACGGGCTGCGCTGCGGCCTCACCGCACTTCTCCAGGAGGACAGTGTGAAAAGTATCTAAAAATGTGGTGTCTTCGGTCTGTACTTCCGGCCCAGGATGGAAAAGGGAATTGTTCTGAGATTAGCCTGATTTCTCTCGCGGTTCTCAGCTTTCTCTGTGGGAACCACGACCAGTCCGCACGGGCGTCTATGCTTGTGACCGCGCTTGGCCACGCGAGCCCTTCGAGGCTCCGAGGAGGAGGGGCCGCCAGTACTTCCATTCAGAACTTGTCTACATCCTTCTCCTTTCTTAAGACCCTTTTATCACTTAAATATTTGTCAACTAGAGATGCTCCTCTGGATTCCTGCTTTGATAGCCTGTTCAGTCCAGAGTCCTGCACCTCTGACGCTGCGGGGCCTCTCCCGGCAGCCGCTGCACCTTGCAGGTGAGGGAGGCGGCTGGATGGTGCCCGGACAGCAGGGTGCCCTGTTTCCCTCGAGGACTCGCCAGCTCAGTCTCTGCCCCTGGCCGCTCGTCTTCTGTGCTTACGGATGAAACTATTTAGATGTGCTGTGTCCATCCCAAATACTCTTTTAACTTAGGAGGTATTGCAATTTCTACGAAGTGGTTAAGAACATTTTCTGCAATCAGTGCAACTAATTGGGACATTTGATCCATTTCTCTGTAACTTTGGAAATAACTACAAAATAAAAGTTTTATTTTAATGATTTCAAAGTCGTGACTGTGAATGTTTTCAAGAAAACAGGAAGCCGTGCGGCGCCCCAGAGCTGCTGGAACGGTGGCTGCCTTCACCGCGGTGTTCTGCGGCCCCGGGGCTGACAGCTGCGCGGGGTGTCCGCACCCCAGGGGCCGAGGCCTCGACCCAGGACCGTGAACTAGAGAAACGGTCTTCCACAGGCACCAAACCAATACTTTCTAGAAAGAGTTTTGACAAGTAAGCTGGGGGCTGTGCCAACTTCTCAAAGCACAGAAGAGGCAACGCACCTGTGACCTGAGGGCTGAGGGCGGCACGGAGCGCAAGGGCTGCACGGGCCTAGTCCCACCTGAGCCTGAGCCCTGGACCCTCGGGCCCACCCACCTGAAGGTGGAGGTGGCAGGGCCCCCTTCCCCCTTCCCTCAAGGGGTGTGCACAGCTGTCTCAACCATCTTCAGACGGGCCTTTTTCTTTAGATTCTTTTTTTTTGAGAGAACACAAGTGGGGTGAGGGGCAGAGGGAGCGCCACACGGGACTCGATCCCAGGACCCCCGGGTCACGCCTGAGCGGACGGTAAGCGCCTCACCAACCAAGCCACTTCACATCTGCCTTTACGGCAGCATTGCACTTGACCTTGAGGAGCCGGGCAGTATTTTGGAAACTGAAAATGAGCCCACATGGGGGATGCAGCCAAGGAGCAGGAGGTGGGTGTCGACCTGGGGTCCCAGGAGCCCGTGATGGCAGGACGGAAGCTCATCTGAGGTGCGACACCTGACTGAAGGCTTCTGTCAGCGACAGTACCCTAAGTATGGCCAAAACGAAGCCTGCAAATCAGGAACCTGTGTCACATGAGGGAACTGGAACAGACATCGGTGGGAACAGAGAGCCATCGGTTCCTATTTTGTGTTTATTCCAAGTATTTTCTTCTGAGACAGGAAGGGAGCTCAGCGCCATCTGTCGGCCAGAAAGTCCTCACAGGTTTTGTGCACAAATGCAAACCGTCAGCGCCAGACAAGATGGTTCGTGCCTGGCACAGCGCAGCGAGGAGACGCGCTCAGGGCCACCAGCGGTGAGGACGACAGCCACGCAGCGAGGAGACGCGCTCAGGGCCACCAGCGGTGAGGACGACACCGCAGCACTGCCCCCGAAAGCTGGGAATGTGCCGGAAACTGCGCAGAGCACCTGTCTGTGGCCCTCGCGCGTGGGGGGAAGCTCTTCAGAAAGGTGTGAGTGCCAGCTGGCTGGGGAGCTCCTCGCGGCCTCGCATCTCCGGGTGTGCATTCTGCTCCGCAGTCCCGTCCTGGCTCCGCGGTCCCGTCCTGGCCGCGGCTCCCAGTGCTCCCTGAGCCGGTGAGGCGGGCTGAGCCAGGCGGGGCTTCTGGATGCGCTCTCCCTTGGGCGGGTTGATGCAGGAGTCCACTCATGTTGCACCAAGACGAGCCTCGCATGGAAGGTCTTCTGCTTCTTACTGCTGCCACCTCCCAGCTGGAGCGGCCTGGCCTTCCCTTGGTCTCCCTGCCTCTGCGTAAGGGCACCACGTTCTCTCCTGGGAGACTTCCCAGACGGCCGCAGCCCAACACTTGCCTGTGAGGTGGGCACTCAGTCCACAGCACCCTGGTGGTGGCTGTCCCTGCTCAGTGACCAGCGGGCTCCCCCGTGTCCCTCAGGCTGGCACCCCGCTGTGGCATGCTGGTCCCCACCACCTCCTTGGAACTCAATTAGTTACACACCAGTTCTTAACATCACAAGAAAGGTTTCATTTTTGAGGGCAGTTATGAAATTTGTGCTAGCTTAACTGAACGCTCAAGTGTGTCAAGACCATGTCAGCAAAGAAAGGGACCAAAAGACAGCATTCACCACTATCAGATTAATATATTGTTTCATTACAACACTACTTAAGGGGGCGTCTGGGGGGCTCAGTCATCAAGCGTCTGCCTTGGGCATTCGGGGGCACCTGGGTGGCTGAGTTGATTAAGCGTCTGCCTTCGGCTCAGGTCATGATCCTGGAGACCCAGGATCGAGTCCCGCTTCGGGCTCCCTGCTTGGCGGGAAGCCTGCTTCTCCCTCTTTCACTCCCCCTGCTTGCGTTCCCTCTCTCGCTGTGTTTCTCTCTCTCTGTCAAATAAAAGGACAAATAAGCAAAGATAACCTAAACCTTCAGAAAACAAGAACCACAGTTTGCAAAATTTGGGCAGAAACACTTTTAATTTCCATCTGAATATTTACAACATACAGAGAATAGGATTTTACAGAAAACAGATCACTGTCAATGTACTACCTGTATTCTAATTTGAGAACAAAGATGCCTTTTATAAATGCCACTGACTTTCAGAATAGAATGTATTTTTCTGTTACATCCAGATCGTTACACAAGTGAAAACACCCTGTGTAACCAACCACCTTTTAAGTTTGAAAATCTCAACCTTGATTCCAATAGTCTTGACCTGTCTCTTGTTAGCACATGAAAGAAATTAGCTTTTTTTTAAACACAAGTTCCAATTCAGAATTTTTATAAACAACAAAAAATCTCACACCTACTAGTATCCCTGTATATTCACAAAAAGCAAGTTTCAGGAAAATAAAAAAATGATTTACAAAAGGCACTGAATTTAGCAAAAACTGTTAGAGCTTTCCATTTTGGATCAAACACTGGAAATGTTCACGGAGCACCCCCAGTGTGCAAACAGTCACATACACCCGAGAGAAGTCAGCTCTCAACTCGGGTGTGCAATTTTGGGTATCAATCGCGGCAGTGGTTCTAAGGTGACCCCCATGCTCCAGGCAGCCCCCCGCCCCAGAAGGTCATGGCCAAGAGGAAGCTAAAATAAATATAGCAAGGAAACTGACCAGGACTCAAAGATAAATCTCTAGTTTCTGTACTAAAACACAACACTCTTTTATAAAGAAAATCCAATGGAAGTGAATTGGGAAATATGCAATGAATTTCAAAACCGGAGAACTTAAAGATCATTTTATTGGCACTACCCTGGCAACTAATCGAAGTAAATGGCAGCACAGGCTCCTCAGGGCTGCTGGTCTGTCAAGTGCTGGGACCACCCCCAGGACTCCCACGGACAGAGGACTTATTCCCAGAGAAAAGCTAGTTTTGTCTTCTTGTCACTAGTTTAATGTTCGTAATGGTCCAAACTTGGAAGTCTACATCATCTTCCACGTTCGTTTCCTCCCAGACACCCGCCTTATCAATTGGTCTCACCCACTGGGACCGAATGGCAAAACAAAGGTTTTCTATCAGGAAGACGGCACGAAATCCATCTTTGCTGTAGGAACAGGCCCCCGGCAGTCCCGGCTCCAGTGCCCAGCGGGGCTTCCGGCACGTGCGACGGGAACGGCGTCTCAGGCTTGGGAATGGTGAGCTGGAGTCCGCATTGTTACACACTTGACAATTTTCAGAAAGTTTGCAACTGGATCTACTTCCATCAACTTCTTCCAAAACCCCAGAAAACTAAATTTTATACAAAAGATTTGCATTTTCTAAAAATCTTTTACTCTCAAAATGAGGACTAATAAATTAATCAGAATATACTCTTTTTGGTAAATTTTAGCAATAAACACATTACCCTTCTTCCTTTAAAAGCAAAGACGAGCCCTACAAGGCCGTGAGATGGGCCAGGCGTGCCATTCTGCGCAGGTGGCTCCCATGTGCAGGGCTATAGCGCCCAGGGCTGCCCAGGCCTGGGGAGTGGGGTGCGGGCCCGGGCTTCCCGGGGCTCCTCCCGGGGCTGCAGCTGTGTGGACAACCAACATCCAACTGCTGAGACTCCAGCTTCCCTTTCAGCGCAGGACTCGGCCAACTGAAAAAAACAAAAAAGCGCTGTCAGCACCAACGGTGATATGTGCCCTGCCCCAAGCCCTGGGGGACCACCTGGTTCCCCGTCGGGCCCTGCCCGGGGTTCTCAGCTGCTTCCATCCCGCACCCCCAACCTGGTCAGCAGCATCCCTCTGCTTTGCACCCAAGTGCATGCCCCATCTGTGCGGGGTGCTGCCGGCCGTGTCCACGTCAGGAGCCGTGCGTCGGCCTGGCCAAGCACTCCGGCAGAACCGCTCCCTGAACACACGCGAGTCACAGGCGGCCGGTCTGGCAGCTAGCTCCTGACGAGCTGTGTGAGACGTGCTGCCCCGCAGGCCCACTGACCTCTGTCTGTCGGAGGGCGAGTAGCACAGGACGGCGCTCTTCCACCTGTGGACGGCTGGGTACTGCTGCGGGTCCACATCTGCACACTCCAGAGCAGCCAAAACATCTCGATCCAGTTTTGACGGCTCCTCTCTACACAGCAGAAGGAAAGGCAGAAACACTCGTGGTTAGAGACTTCCAACGCCACTACTCCAGAGCCCAGGACAGGAGCAGAAGGGCAAGCAGAGGCCTGGAGCGGCTGGTCCGTCCCTGCATCAGGGGCGCCAGCTGTCGGGGCCGCGATGCGGGCTGTGGAAGAGGAGGCCACACTGCAGACAGGACGCACTGTCCTACAGGGGGCGTGGTGGACCCAATTCTGAGTATCTCCACCTCCAGGGTCCAGGACCAGAAGGCTGACCCAGAAGGCCTGTCCCCTGAGAGGCTGAGATTACCCCAGGATGGTCTTTCTTCCTAAAACACACTGAGTTACCCGTACAGCTCCAGGGTTCTGGGGAGGGCTACTTCCCCAGGGAGCAGAGCAAGATGTGAGGCTAGGCTGGAAAGTAGAACACGTATCCCACCAACGTGGAAGATCGCAACAGAGCACCAAGAGCTACAAACTCGTGAAAGAGATGGGAGCCAGAAAAGCACATCCAACCAGGCTGTGGAGAGAGAAAAGGCTTAAGAAAACCAGGACAAGGCGCCTGGGTGGCTCAGTGGGTTAAAGCCTCTGCCTTCAGCTCAGGTCATGGTCTCAGGGTCCTGGGATCCAGGCCCGCGTCGGGCTCTCTGCTCTGCAGGGAGCCTGCTTCCTCCTCTCTCTCTGCCTGCCTCTCTGCCTACTTGTGATCGCTGTCAAATAAATAAATAAAATCTTAAAAAAAAAAAAAGAAAGAAAACCAGGACGGTGCCATGTGAGCTCGCGTCCACTCCCACGGCCTCCCCCAGCATCAGGCGCGCTCCCACATTCACTCCCACGGCCTCAGGCACACACACCCCCCCACTCATACCCAAAAAGGAAGAGACTCTGGTCAGGCTCCTTCGTCGAGGGGCCCCCTGAGGACTCTGAGGAGAAGGAACCACCGTTCTGCAGGGCCTCGTGCACAGGAGTGTCGGGACCCAGACGTATTTTAGCCATTTTGGCTGACATTTCGCTCTCTGTCCTGGTTTGCTTATTTCTAAGTGTGTCAGCAGCAGGCGGCTCTAACAAGTCACTCTCGACTGCATCCATCCTTGATGTCAAGCTCTTCTTCTCTCTAGTTTTCGTATTTTTATTTGGTGTCTTAGAAAAATTACTTCCTAGATCTTGCAATTTCAGTTTATCGAACTCGACCGTCAAACCCGAGACCGGTGAGATAAGAGCTTCCCCCCCGCTTGGGGCCTCTGGCCTCTTCCTGCCCAGGGTCCTACAGAACCCATTCTTGCTGCCGTGGGGACTGGTCAGGGTGGACGCTTCTATAAGGCTGGCCTCCTGCTCCAAGGGAAGGATGTCACACTTTGGGTCCCCAAAAGTGCCAGCTGTGGGCTGGGTGTTGTTTCGAGCTGCGTTCTGTCGATTTTTAATCTCTTCCAAGCTCAGGTCATCGTCTTCATCCAGAAACGCCCTCACTGAGATGGAATTGCTGCACTTCCGAGCACGGCCTACAAGGGAGAGAGAGCATCTCCTCAGAGGTGTGGGTACACAGTCTGCAAGAGATCACGAAGGACAGCCACAGATCCCCAGGACCAGGAGCAAACCACCCTCTCCTTCAGACCCACCCCCTCAAGACTCAGAAAGATGCCTACGCTGCCCCTTGGGAAAAGCCAAGCAGGGCCGCACCCGGGGGGGGGGGCAGTGGCTGTTGTTCCCACCTAACTTGCTAGGACACCAGCAGGCTAAGAATGTGAGCAGCAGAGAGAAGCAGCACGTGCTTGCTCTTCATACGGACGCACTCCTTGGTGCGTGGCCACAGGACAGGGTCCGAGTCTCAAGAACCGACAGGCCTCTGCGTGTCCTTACCAAAGGCAGAGGGATTCTCCTGAGGACAGGCCTCATTTTCTCCTGAGTTCTGTTGGGCCTTTTTGCCTGCTTCCTGGTGAGTGAGATATTCTTCTAATTTTTGCAGACCCTCCTGGGAAGACAGATCAATAAAACAGCCCAGAAAGTCCCAGTATTCGACCCAGGGATACCCCAGCTCATGAGCCAGCTCCCTGCAAGAGTAAGTACAATCCATCAGTTGGAAAACGAGGTGTAAAAACCCAAACTCACAGAACAGACTACACAGAAAACAGCCACTCGATGCTGGAAGTGACAAACAGTGCCTGTAATCTTGGCTATGATTTTGATTTCCCTGTAAATCTGGGGCTAAAACAGCACTTCGTGTTTTCTCAAGCGGGGCAAGGCAAAGCAGGGTTTGGGTCATGGGCCGCCACGCTGAGTGCGCTGTAGTCATGGCGTGAGAAGGGGTCTCGACCACCCCGCTTGCAGCATAAGCTGCAGAGGAAACAGGTCAGACATGAAACCCCATAAGCAAACCAGCCTTCTTGTTGCCTTAAAACAAGTGTAGAAAGTTGGAGAAATTCTGATTTTGCTCAGGCACATGAAAATTTGGAAGTTCTTATCAAGTTCAAGCTATGAACCTGAAACTAAGTATATATTTTGAGAAAAAGCTTTAACACAATTCAATGTAGCTTTACTCGACTACACTGTACTTTCGGTTCTGGACTACGGAGAAAACCCTCTTCACGGACTTTACTAGTAGCTTCTCGCCACACCCGCCTCTTGTATCTTCCTGCTTTACCGCCGAGGAGACACCCAGCGTCTGGCCCCTCATACGACACATGCCAGAGCCTCCGGCTGGAGGGGGAGCGCCGTGTGCGGCGTGTGCGGCGCTTGCAGCAGTCGGCCTCAGTGAAAAGGCTTCACACGCCCTCGCCAAGCGCACAGACACATCCCAGGAACCACTCTCCTGCAGCCGCCCTGCTTCCTGTCCTCGACCCACACAGGCACGCAGCATACGGAACGACACTGCCACTCCGCTCCGGGCCCTCCGTGCTTAGCCAGCCAGTACCTGCCCACCCTCTCGATGCCTCTTTCTGGATCCGTCTTCCTGACGTTGTGAAAGAAGCCTGCTTTCTCTCGAGGTGGCGTTTTCCAGAGCCTGCGAAAATCTTCTGCCTGAGGAGAAAACGTCCTGAGCTGTGCTATGCACCCGAGTCACAGGAGCCACCGGCAGCGGGACACCCTGCAGGGCCCGCGGAGGGCCTCCCGGAACCCCGCCCCCTCCCCACGCACCCCAGGCACCCCGCCCTCCTGCGTGGCAGCGGGACACACCGCAGGGCCACGTCAGGACAGTGGCACCAAGGGGCTGCGGCTGTGGCAAGACTCCACAGGGGAGCAGGGGCCCACGCTGGGTCGGGAGGGCCAGGCTGCCACATTGAGGGCCTCAAGTCCCTTTCCCATCACACAAGAGGAAAATGAAGGTTTGCGTTTCTAACCCTATTGATAACCCCTATTTTTGGAGACACGTCTATAACTGCAAATAACTAATTATTCAGAATTATTAACACCGGGGTGCCCATGTTAAGCATCTGACTCTTGGTTTCGGCTCAGGTGGTCTCAGGTGGTCTCTGGGTTGCAGGTTCAAGGCCCATGTCAGGCCCCTCATTCAGTGGGGAGTTTGCTGGAGCTTCTCCCTCTCCCTCTACCACCCTCCCCCCTGCTCTCTTGCTCTCAAATACATTCTTAAAAAATAAAATAAAATTATTATTTTTAAATTTTGTTAAGATAGGAGATCTCATGTTAGGTGCTTTTGTTTTGTATTTTTTAAGACTATTTATTTATTTTTTAAAGATTTTATTTATTTATTTGATAGAGATCAACACAGCAAGAGAGGGAACACAAGCAGGGTGACTGAGAGAGGGAGAAGCAGGCTTCCTGTCTAGCAGGGAGCCTGATGTAGGGCTTGAACCTGGGACTCCGGGATCATGACCTGAGCTGAAGGCAGTGGCTTAACCCACTGAGCCACCCAGGCACCCCAAGACTTTATTTTTAAGTAAGCTCCACACCCAGCCTCGGGCTCAAACCCGCAACCTTGAGATCAAGAGTCACGCGTTCCACCAACCATACCAGCCAGGTGCCCCTTTAAAATCTTTAACAAGAAAGATGACACACAGTGTACGAAACAGCTCAGCCTATAAGGTGAGCTTCACAGTTTGCGCACTGAAGTTTCCCAGTGACAATACACACCCAGGAATATGGAAGTGGACAGCCCGGTGCCACAAGAAGGGCCATGACATGAACAGAAGAACCCAGCGATGACGGCGGGTTAGCCCAGGTAAACTTTGCTGCTCTGAAGTGTGGGCTCAGCGCCACATTCACCCTGGCTCACCAGAGAGGACCCAGGTCAAGACACTCCTGTTTCTCCAGCAGATGTTCTCAAACCTCGTCACCAACTCAATGAGATTCCACAAGTCCTGGTCTCAAGACCAAACACCAAGCAAGAGTTGGAATGCCCAGCACTTCTGGTGGGGAGAGCCAGGAGCTGGTACCAGAAGCTTCTACCGTAGCTCACCTTGGATGGGCTCAGGGGCCCTGCAAAGGCTCGCAAGGTCAGAACAGGGTCTCTGGGGCCGCCTCCACCGTGGCCGATAGGAGAGGTCTCGGTCATCTGGTCTGAAGACCACAACTCCCCAATTACGGGAGACGATGTGTCTTCGGCTCTCAGGAGCGGCACATAGTAGTGGCCTGGGAGAAGGAGACAGCCTGGGTCAGGCAGCTGCTTGGGCGGGTCCTCGCTCAGTGGCTGTGTCACTGAGAAACACCGGGGGCTTTGCAAGCAATCCAGTGATGGTAAGTCTACAGACGCTCTGGAGCTGAGGTTCTGGGCGACAGGCCAGCGTTTGCCAGACCCAGAGAACTACCTCCACATTCTTCCTCCACTGGCAGACTGTAAGAGAGGAAGAAGCGGAGAAGCAAACACCCCTCTTTACCTCCAGTTACTCTTTGTGTGAACAAGATTAGCAGAAGTGGGAGCCTGAGAACTATTAAAGGAGAGACAGGACATGGCGCAGAAGGTGACACATGGAAGGGCTGACAAGCCAGGCCAGTGCCAGACCCAAGAGCTCCTCCCACCCTCCGCTCTGCCCACGTGCAGGCTGCGCTCAGGGAGCAGGGACCAGAGGGACCTGCCATGTGGGATCTCTGCAGAGATTGCTGAGTGATGCCATGAGCAAGAGTCAAAATGACAGACAACTTGCCGTCTCCCAGAAAAGTTCAAGGCTTCAAAGGAGGTGATATGACAACAAGTGGCACGTGAGCTGGGGGTTCAAGAAGCAGATCAGCCTGAGGAGGACAGTCACCGAGAGGGGAGCTTGCTCCCGTGGTGTAGGGCCAGGCTTGGGCAGCCCGGGGCCTTCCCACTGGCGGTCCTCATGCTCCAAGCGCCAGGCCCCACCTTACCCTTTAAGTACTCTCTAATCCGCTCCTTCAGTTCCACAGACTTATTTCTGCTTCTTTCACAAATAACCTATTAAAAAAGAAACAAAACCACATGTGAACAGTCTGTATCTTAATTTGTCATATTTTATCATTAAAATAATTTTACAAAAGCAAGTTTTAAGATTAACAAAGCAAGGACTGTGTCCTAATGCCGAAAATCTCATAAAGCCCACAACCAAAAGACATGGGTTGAAGAGTATGGTCCTTCTTACAAAATGCTCTGTAAAAGCTGAAGGGGTGAGGACAAGAAGAACAAACTCTGTGGGTGAATTTCATTGTCCTCGTGCGGAAGGCACTATCAGTCAGAGCAGAGAGCGGCAGGCGCGCCTCTGATTTCAGGCTCCGCGGCCTCCAGGGCCTGGGGGCCTGTCTGCTGCTGCTGTGTGGCTCGATCATAGCAGAATTCCTATCTGGCACGCAATACTGTTTTCTTCTTGCTCCTACAGGAGTCAACTTTCTTCCTTAGAGAACTGTGGTGACAAGAACATTTTTGCTAGAATAAAAAACCACTACCCTTCAAATAAGGAAGGAGCCACAAAATGACCATCTCCTGCCAGCCTGTGAGAGAAACCAACTCTACGGTAGCCTGTAGGTAGCGCAACTACTTTCTTAAATGTGTAACTGATCGTGAGGGAAGGCAAATGCTTTAAGAATATTGGTTAATGGGGCGCCTGGGTGGCTCAGTTGGTTGAGCGACTGCCTTCGGCTCAGGTCACGATCCCGGAGATCTGGGATCGAGCCCCACATTGGGCTTCCCTGCTCGGCGGGAAGCCTGCTTCTCCCTCTCACTCCCCCTGCTTGTGTTCCCTCTCTGGCTGTGTTTCTCTCTGTCAAATAAATAAAATCTTTAAAAAAGAGTATCGGTTACCAAGTACCATTTTATACTGAAAAAAACACACATACCCATGGTCACAAAAAGTTGAGTCAGACACATGACAAATAATGCTAACTTCTGAGTTGTAGAATGGTGAGTTTTACCTCTTTTTGCTCATGGGTACACTTAAGTTTCTAGAGAACCTGTTTATGTAGCCACAGCAGCGACAAAGGTGGCATTCACTACACTCACTGGGTTAGAACTCCAGCAGATTCCAGTTCAAAGGGCTGGCTGGTCCAGGTAGCAAGCCAACAGCTCCAATGCACGGGACAACTCGCCCATCTTAGTTCTTGTCAGGTCTACCTCCCTCCCTACCTCATAGGTACAGATGTACCTCTGCCCCCTCTAAGGCATATTTTGCTCAATGCCTGTATCAATCCTCACAAGACTTGTATGGGTCAGGTAAGAATACCTGGGAGGGGCTTAGGACAGCACCTGGTACATAATGAGCTAAGCACATGGCAGAGGCTTTCAGCACCATCATTACCATCACCATCAGCACCATCACCACCACCACCACCACCATCACCACCATCACCACCATCACCACCACCATCATCATCACCATCCTCACTTCCACCCCCTCTACCATCTTCATCCTCACCATCCTCACCATCACCATCATCACCATCACCACCATCTCACCACCACCTCCTCCATTCTCTGATTCCCTGGTCAACTGAGGTACACACAGAACTTGATTAAAAAAAAAAAAACATACACTGCTGAGAACAAATGGTCACCAGTTTCAGGAAAATAAAATCAGGAAACATGGGCAGTTTATTCCCTCCTGATTCTACAGAAGCATCTTCTTCACGGTGCGTCTCACCCAGTAATCATGGTGCTAAGCTGTGCCCACGAGGCAAACACGTTCACACAGGACTATGACTTCACCGTAGCCACAATCAAGACTACAGTTCCACGTATTTCCATGCCTAACACTACAGTATCAGCATTGTAATAGATACTTACATCTTCAGGAGTTTTATCATATTTATTCCTTGGATTTTTTACAATCAAAGGGTGTGAAGAAAGCACGTTGACCACATCTGCATTCCCAAACTTACAAGCAAAGTGCAATGGCGTGTCATAGCCCTGAGAGAGGGGCAGAGAAAGAATATTTCTTATTTATGTTTTAAGATAAAAATAGCTATTTAGCAGAATAAACAAAAAGCCTCAAAATCAAAAGACCATAAAAAGACACTTTTATTGTAATTGAGAAATAAACGGCATGTTAGCACATACCCACTTTAAGCCAGAGCTTGAGGCCAGCTCAGCACCCCCGTTACTGCTGCCCGGTGCTTGGGTGCCCAGGTCAAGGGGGGAGATTATAAATGAGCTAGGGCAAAATATCTGCTCAGTAAACAGCAGCTTTAACAACTCAGGGCCCAGTACAATGCTCTATAACATCAATGCACAAAAGATGAGATGAACAGGGGCACCTGGGTGGTTCTGTTAAGTGCCTGACTCTTAATTTAGGTTCAGACCATGATCTCAGGGCTGTGAGACTGAGCCCACATCAGACTCTGCGTTCAGTACAGTTGAGAATCTCAGACTCTGCTTGAGATTCTCTCTCCCCCTCTCTCTGCCCTTTCCCCACTTGTGCCATCTCCAAATAAACATAATCTTAAAAAAAAAAAAAAAAGGTGAAATAAACAAATGGAAGCAACACCCAAAATAAAACAAAGTCTAGGAACTTGGGGTCTTTACCCAAGGAAAACTCTCTCTAGTGACTAATACCTAGTAAATGAAACTCTCCACTCCTGACCCCAGGATGCTTGTCAATGCTCTAACTTGCCCTTAGTGGCACTCCTCCCCAGACACCTTCAACTAAGACCTAAAGATCAGTGGGCCTTAGGGTAACAGCACCCCTGAGCCCAAGAGCTATAGAGCCAACCACCTCTGGGCATCCTCACCTGAATGACCACAGGCTCAAACGGAACCCACTGACATCTACGAAACCTAGAAAAATGGGAGAGCAGTCCACCTACGATTTACCAGGGATGGCAGATCCCAGCTCTGAAGTCCCTGGCAGGTATCCCTGTCCTAGTTTCTCGTCCTGGCTACCAAGACTCCCCATGGACCTTGCTTCCTGCACTCACACTGCCATCTTGTCCGTCCCCCTCTGGGTGACCTGATTGCTGACTTTGTGTGAGCTAACAGTCTCAAGGCAGCACCCATCCCCTGCTCCACACCCTCTGGGACCATCTCGCCATTTTACACAACCTCCCACATGAACCTGGAAAAGTCTGGGCATCTGTCTACAGCAGCACTCTCTAACTGTATCCTGCCCTTTTGTCCAGGTTGGCAAACCTTCTCAACCGACCGCCAGAAAGTAAGTGTGCATATGCTGTTCCAATAAAGCTTTATTTACAAAAACAGGCTGACCTTACCTAGATCTGCCCTGTGCATTCACGAGTTACAACTTTGATTCATGTTCTACCTGAGACAACTCCAGCTCTGTGGCCCAAGCTCTAATAACAGCCTGCCCTCCCCTGCCAGGTCTGCAGACATGGGAGGACAGTGGTCACTGCAGATCAGGGGACAATGTTTTCACTCATTCAGAGGATCCATCCTCAAAGGGACCTCAACACCCCTGCTTCCTTTGGCCACTGCTCTTCCTCTTCCTCACACCACATAACACCCACCTCTACCCTGCTTCAAAATCTGCAGACCTAACTGCAACCTCTCTCCTCATTCCTGCCAGGAACTGCTGTTCCTGCCCAGACAGCAGGTTCTGGGTTCTCAACTGGCCCGCTGGCCCAGCCCTGCTTCTCATCGTGCTGGTCTCTGTTATACCCCTGTGCTTTCTCAGTAGTCCACCTATCTGTGACCAATTTAACTGATTCCTACTCTTAGTGACTTATGGTCCAAAATGGCCTATAACATCTAATTTCAAGAATGTATTAAGTGTAGGGGCCTGGGTAGCTCAGGGGGTTAAACCACTGCCTTCGGCTGAGGTCATGATCCCAGAGTCCCAGGATCGAGCCCCACATCGGGCTCCCTTCTTTGCGGGGAGTCTGCTTCTCCCTTTCTCCCCTCTCACGCTCTCAAATAAAACAATGTACTAAGTGTTCCCTGCAGAAGTGCATATGCACACTTTCTGTGAATAGTGCACAGACATTAGGGAAAACTGTGTACTTTCTGCAGGGCACACACTTCTCTCTTTTATTTCTCAAGTCATACTTCCCAATTGTACTAATCAAGTCAGGAATCCTTCCTTATTGGGGCCGTCCACCCTTAAGTTTTAACGGACGTAACTCTTGATTTTGTTCCCTCTGTTTTATTTTACGCTTCCTATCGCTATCATATAATCACTGTTTTCTTTTACTTCCTTCTATAATTCTGCTAGCTTGGCCAAAGTTATCTTTATTTCCTCTCTTCTCTCTTGTTAATTTAAAAGTTATCCTTGCTGGGCGCCTGGATGGCTCAGTTGTTAAGCGTCTGCCTTCAGCTCAGGTCATGCTCCCAGGGTCCTGGCATCAAGCCCTGGATCAGGCTCCCTGCTCAGCTGGAAGCCTGCTTCTCCCTCTCTCACTCTCCCTGCTCGTGTCTCTTCTCTTGCTCTCTCTGCGAAATAAATAAATAAATAAATCTTAAAAGAATGAATGAATGAATGTTGTCCTTGCTTTGCGATTCTGGAGTTCAATGTGTCACAACTGACCCATGTCCTGAAACAGTCACGCCCCACGCCAACATGCTTCCGTTACTCCCTCTTCTGCCAACCACAATTTTTCAAATTCATAGGTTTGCTCAGAGCTTACAGTTCCTGGCTCTAAGCTATCACTGGATTCTGCCTTATATAAGTATGTAAAATGCCTCTGTTTTAAGAAGTCTTACATAAGTGTATGCATGACTAAAAACCAACCCTTTGAAATGTTTAACTCCACAGGAAATATTCCATTAAGTGAAAAAACAGAAAAAAAAAGGTAAGACACAAAATCCCAGAATAAGAGGTATCAAAACCCCTTGACTTTCGTCTCTTTCGGTTCTGACACTGGCTCATCCGCCCATCAAAGCAGAGCTCAGGCGGGGAGGGGGCCGGAATGGATTGGGTCGCCCGCCCCATCCTCCGCTAGCTGAGCTCCAGTGATGCGCACCTCCCGTCCACATGCAGCGGGATGCAGTGAACGCTGTCGTGTGGCAGACAAGAAGGGCAAGGACGTCCCCGGGCCACTCACCGCTTTGTCCGGTGTGTTCAGGTACAGGTCCACGATGTAACAGATGCGCTGCTGCAGCATGTGCGGCCCGTCGTCTGGGTACATGAGCCGCATGAACTCGGGGTTCTCCAGGGTCTCTAGAATCAGCCGGCAGATAGAAGCCTGGTTCTCCTTGGCAGCGACATGCATGACATTGTACCTGCACCCTTCCTGAAAGACAAGTGCAGATTCTGAGCTTCCTTTCTGCCCACCGCGCCCTTCTGATGCCAAGAATCCCCGCAGCAGGCTCACCTGCACGATGGTTGGATTGTCCCCGGAACCAATTAGATACCGGGGGTTATTCCAGGTGAGATCAGAAAACACGTCTTCTTCTCCCTTCTCCACAGCTTTTCGGAGTTTGGCAGTGAGATCTTGAGTGCGGGGGGTTTTATAACTGTTTGCTCGTTCTCTGTTTACAGCTTCGGACTCAGAGGAGCACAAACCGTCTGTCATTAAGAGACAGAATTTAAGAACGTTGACCTTCACCCTTTCTCATCATCCACTCTGTGCTACACTGAGGGCAACACGAATCTCTCCCACAGAAGCTTATAACCTAACTGGGAGTAACAAGCACAAATCGATTCACATAAACAGCAGAAGGGCAGACGTCCTGGCCAACGACACGGCACAATGGACACTCCAGCATGAGTCCAAGAACAAAAGGACTCGACTGGACTCGACCTGCAAAAGGCTCTGTGAGGAGGGGTCAGGGCACACCAGCAGCACCGCGCGAGAGCCTCCCAGCACACATAGCATTCCCTGATGGGCACAGGGGGCCAGAAGCGACTGCTTGTTTAACTACAACCCCCCGAGAATGTCTGACACGACCTCTACAGGAATATTTTCACAAACTGCAAACTGTTCAAAATCACTCTGGTTCCCCTCTAAGAAGCACCCGTATGAGGCTAAGTAAGGAAACAGGAAAGCAGCAAATGGGGCTTTCGACTGAAGGCTGATGTCCACAAGGAGACTCCCTTCCCCGGGAGTCCACGCCAGCCTGGGAAACAGGGCAACTATGAGCTCTGGAGGGGACCAGATGGAGGCTGGGGTTGTGCACCGTGCTGACTGAAAAGGCCTCTCACGAGAGCCCGGCTTGGAGCCAGCATGGGTACGGTCAGACCTCTGACTGGACAGGTCCTGCAGGCGAGCTCAACTTTTGCAGGACTGTCTTGGTCAACGCAGGTGGCCCAGCCCTAGAAGCAGGTGCAGCTTCAGGTGGGAAGGAGACAAGTCTCAGCAACTAGCAAAGCCCCTGAATCCCACGGGAAGCAACGAGAGAGGAAAACAAAGGGAGCCAAACAAAAGGACCAACCGTGACCCTTCCGCTGCTTCTCCCGGGCCTTGTCCGCTTCAGGGCCTGGAGCGGACGCCGGACGCCCTCGGTCTGCTGCCTCTCTCCTCACAGTCCTGCTCAGACCAGGTGACTGACCCACCCTCCACGGCCTGGGCCTTAGCTCTCTACTTCCTGGCAGACCAGACTTCTCTCAAAGGAGAAAACCAACTACAATCCATGGGGAAGACAGCACAAAATTCCTGGGGCCTGTGGGACAGTAAGCCCCAGAGATGAGTCACGATACCACTCACCTCTTCGTCCACTGCTGCTGAAGACAGGGGCTACTTGCACAGGAGACAGTGGCGAAGTGGCTTTGCTTGGAGAAGGGAAATAATCACACATCCCTCTAGCAAATTTCTCAGCATCTTCTCTATTTGAAAAGGCTTTAAATCGAGATCCTTTGATCATTTTGACAGCTTGCAATGCTTCTTTTCTATCTTCATAAACATGAATCCTTTCTGCATGGGAAAGTAATAGGAAAATTAGGAGTAACCAGGATCAACGTCACTTAGTTCCCACCTGAAGACCATGGGTTTCATAATAAACTGTTACCCAGTTGTCTGACTTTTCTCTCGTACTAGTATTTCAGATTTCTTTTTTAAAGATTTTATTTGGGGCGCCTGGGTGGCTCAGTTGGTTAAGCGACTGCCTTCGGCTCAGGTCATGATCCCGGAGACCCGGGATCGAGTCCCACATCGGGCTCCCTGCTCGGCGGGAAGCCTGCTTCTCCCTCTCTCACTCCCCCTGCTTGGGTTCCCTCTCTTGCTGTGTTTCGCTCTGTCAAATAAATAAAATCTTTAAAAAATAAATAAATAGATAGATAAATAAATAAAGTGGTTAATTCGAGTAAGATGTGGGTGGGGAGAAGTAGTTTCACTTTTACTTTATATACTGCATATATAATAACTATATATATACAATATAACACATACAGTATGTACATACATGTATATGCTTATATACAAAATCTTATATAAACTTTTTTTACAGAAAGCAACTTTTATAATAAAGGTTAAAAACAGGGGCGCCTGTGGTTCAGAGGGTTCTTAAGGTCCTGGGATCGAGTCCCGCATTGGGCTCTCTGCTCAGCAGGGAGTCTGCTTTGCCCTCTCTCTCTGCCTGCCTCTCTGCCTGTGATCTCTCTGTGTCAAATAAATAAATAAAATCTTTTAAAAAAACATAAAAAAATAAATAGAAATTGCATCATGACCATTTCCAATGTCATTAAACCTTCTTTAAAAATATTTTTTTTGAAGAGTTTATTTATTTGACAGAAACACAGGTAGAAAGGGAACACAGCAGGGAGGGGTGAGGGGGGAGAAGCAGGCTTCCCGCGGAGCAGGAAGCCCGATGCAGGGCTCGATCCCAGGACTCTGGGATCATGACACGAGCCAAAGGCAGACGCTTAACGACTGAGCCACCTAGGCACCCCTAAAACAAATGTTTTTTTAAAGATTTTATTTATTTGACAGAGAGAAACACAGCGAGAGAGGAAAGACACGCAGGCCTCTCACTGACCAGGGGGCCCGATGCGGGGCTTGATCCTGGGACTCCGGGATCATGACCTGAGCCAGAGGCAGACACTTAACAACTGAGCCACCCTGGCACCTGTTTTTAAATTTTTATGGTTCTTCCACACAAGTAATTGTACATAATATGTCTAACAAATCTATTTTGGGATATCACCACAAATGATATCACAATAATAATAGTCTGTAATTTCTGACATTCTAATCTACATCAGGTTTTCATTAATTCTTTCCCATGCTAAATCTACTTTTGTCTTATTTAAAACTGCAATTCTTTGGGGCGCCTGGAGGGCTCAGTCAGTTAAGTGTGTGACTTTGACTTAGGTCATGATCTCAAGGTCCTGAGATATGGCCCCCGTGTGTAGCTCCCTGCTCAGCAGAGAGCCTGCTTCTCCCCTTCCCTCTATCCCTCCCACCACTCGCGTTCACTCACACAGGCTTGCTCATTCACTCTCTCTCTCAAATAAAATTTTAAATTGCAATTCTTCGATGCTGAAAACTACTTATAGCTGCATTAGCCATTTATGTTAACAAAAGGTTTTCAGATTCTGTTGAATAAAAAAAAAAAAAGAGGGAAATAATGAGCAAATGGCAGCAAGTCAACAACTATTTGTAAGGTGAAGCACATCTCACAGGAATTTTCTTCATTTTTAAAAGTTCACATACACATTTACAAATAATTCAGCAGAGTTCTACATAAAAATGCTAACAGTGGTTCGCTTGGGGTGGTGAAATCATGGTGATTAAATTCTTTTATTCTCTGAGATTTGAGATTTTTCTTTCTTTCTTTCTTTTTTTAAGATTTTATTTATTTATTTGACAGAGAGAAACACAGCGAGAGAAGGAACATAAGCGGGGGAATGAGAGAGGGAGAAGCAGGCTTCCCACCGAGCAGGGAGCCCGATGTGGGGCTCGATCCCAGGTCTCCAGGATCATGACCCGAGCCAAAGGCAGTCGCTCAACCAACTGAGCCACCCAGGCGCCTTGGTTTGAGATTTTCAAAATCACCTTCCCCTGCTGTCCACAAACCTCCAGTGTAAGAAAGAGCAGGTGCTCGTTACATTACCATTTCTCGTTGGGGCGTCCTCATACGCCGGGCACACCCCATAGTACAGAGGCGGCTCCACAGATGCCCGCGCCACAGCTTTGTGGCCATTGACCCCAGTGATGGCAGTGAAGGGCACGGAGCAGGTGTTAGACGTCACGACATCTTCCTCTGGAGGATTCAAGCCCACACTATAACCAAAATCTCTGTCTTCAGACAAGCCGACCGGCTCAGCATGGCTCCCTACAGCTGACTTCAAAATCCTCTGTGAATCTTGGCTTAGAGTAGTGGCACTTGAGGTGTCGAGGCCAGGAGAATGTGAAGGCAGTGTTCTTCCATGCTCTAATAAAGCCTGAGCCAATTTTTTCTCAAAAATGAACCTTGTGGTTGACGTAATGGGTCCACATTTCAATCCGGTTTTCACAATTTCTTCTCTAAGGTCATCGGGATTCAGGAGTTTCAGTCGCGCCAAGATGGCATCCATTGTCATTTCACCTGGGACGAAAACAACAAAAATCAGTGTGATGGTTATTAAGTAAATCTCTTCTTATTAAAAAATAAAACAAAACAAAAAACACAACACAGCAGTAGCAAAAAAGCTGGCTGCAGTTTCATTTCAATTCAGTGTTTCTCCATATTTTCTGTAGTCTATAAGCCCTCTATGAGAACTTTCTAAAGTTTTTGGTTTCCAAATTGATAATAATCTAAGCAAAATTAAAATAAGCAATTTCTGGTTCATCAGGGTAAGAATGTTAGAACCTGGTCCTATTACGTGATACAATCACACTGACATTCTAGGAAAGTAAGCACACTGGGAAACAGGCAGGCTCACTTGTTGCTAAAGGGTACTGTGGAACAAACCCAAGGAAGGCAAATGAACAAAACACTCCATCAAAACTCAAACTCCGGAAATATATCCTATAGATATATTTGCACTTTATTCCATAAGTAAAGGGAAACTACGCAAGATTTAGGCAGAAGTGCCACAGAGAAGCTCTGGCATTGTTCAGCGTTTTGGGGGTCTTTCCAAATGCCTGGTTCTAGTGTAAACACACTACAATTTTTCCTTGTCGCAGGTTATAACTACTGTTCACCCTCATCCTACAGATGGAGGACCTGGATTACAGAGACATTAAGTAACTTGTTCAAGTTGCACAGCTACCCAACAAGTAGATTTGAGCTAGAGTAAGAGCTTTCATCAATACCTTTGGAGAAAGAGTAGCTAAACCTATGGATTATAGGTTTAAGCATGGTCAAGAATTGGGAAGAAGGTAAGAAATAAGGGGGCAGAGACTAGTGCTGTCGTAACGGGGCTGGAAACAAGGGCTCAGGTTAGAAAAAGTGGAGATCTTAAGGACAGATGGATCAGACGCACCGGGGAGGGATTTGAGGGACTGCAGTCAGCCTAGACTAACACCCAGATCTCCAGTCTAGATGCCTATGAGGGACTCCACCTGAGACTGAGAATACTAGGAATAGACAGAGGGAGACTCAGGCACTGCAGCATCAGAAACATCTTACTGCCACCAATAGGGCATTTCAATCTTCAAGTCCAAGATTTACAAGTTCAGAGCGGGTAACAGATCTAAGAGTCATAAGCAAATGGATGGTGATTATAATACCAGTAATAGGGCGCCTGGGTGGCTCAGCTGGTTAACTGTCTGACTCTTGACTTCGGCTCAGGTCATGATCTTGGGGTTGTGAGATCGAGTCCCACCTGGGGCCTCTGTGGTCAGCGGGAGTCTGCCTGGGATTCTCTCCTTCCCTCTAAAATAAACAAATCTTTAACAAAAATTTTAAAAAATTACTCTAGCAGAAGAGCAAAAGGTAGGGCAGTGACAAATAAAATTAGAGAAGTGTACCTGTTGTAGCTAGATGCTGACTATAAGCAAGGAGTTCATTATATTGCCCTATTTCTATGCACTTTTTAAAAATTTTTATGTATATACTTTTTAAATAGGCTCCACAGCCAGTGTGGAGTTCAGTGCAGGGTTTGAACTCATGACCCTGAGAGCAAGACCTGAGCTGAGACCAAGAGCCAGAGCTTAAGGGACTGAGCCTCTCCGGTGCCCCTGTGTATTTTTTTTATTATTATTATTTTAATGCCACTTCCCCCCATCCAACTCCAAGGTTAAAAATGACTGTTACTTATTTGCAAAGGGGATATTTGCTTTTTAAACAATGAATGTACTGCACAGCCCCAAAAAGCAGCCAGAGACCATAAAGGGGGCAGCATACTGACCATAGGACTCCACCCAGGGAGGGTACCTAAGCAGATTTCCGCGGTCCCGAGATATAAGAGCAACACAGGTGGCTCAGTGACAGGAAACTGATATGAAAAGCACAGGGTAGGTAAAAGCTACATGCAAGGGGTCAGAACAAGGAGGGATGCTCTGAATCCACAGGGTAGTTGCATCCATTCCTACGAAAGTCTGGTTTTCATACCATTGCCGTGTCTTTGCTGGAAAGCTTCCTTTCTAAGTTGGGCTAGTCTGAAGGGAGTTTTGTCCTTGCAGCCAAGCAAGCCCTAAACAGAACAAGTACATTATGTCACAGCACTAACCTCGGAAAGTTAGGCAAACTCCAGCCCATTTCCTCACCTATAAAATGGACATAATAACAGCTCTACTTCTGAGGCTGCAATGAAAATTAGGTAAAATAATACACATCAAATCTGTGCTACTGTGTTTGACACTGAAAGATTATCCGTAACTGTCAATCCTGGTTACTAAGTTATCAAGTAACACGGGCTGATTAATCTTGCAGAACACAGAATATGCTAGAAAGTCAATTTGAAGAAGAACAAAAACACGTTTTTGTTTTTGTTTTTTTAAGATTTCATTTATTTATTTGACAGAGAGAGATACAGCTACATAGGGAACACAAGGAGGAGGAGTGAGAGAGGGAGAAGCAGGCCCCTGGCCCAGCATGGAGCCCAATGCGGGGCTCGATCCCAGGACTCCGGGATCACGACCTGAGTCGAAGGGAGACGCTCAACGACTGAGCCCCCCAGGCGCCCCCAGAACATGTGTTTTAATATACTGTCATTAATAATCGCAATCCAGTACACAAGTATTTGCTCATGTGTACAAAACAAAGAACAAAGCAGAAACTAATGAGCTTGGGGACTGCTGGAAGTGGAGGGTGGAAACTAACAGGAAGAAGGATAGAGGGCCAGCCCAGGGGACCGAAACAGTCCTGTGGATCACTTCCTACTTTCCGACCTTTAGAAACATGTTTGATTCACATACTAAAAAATAATAAACAAAAAGCCCCCCCCCCGCAAGTGGAATACAAACCAGAACAAATTAGCTCCACTGCATTACAAATTAGAAACGTAACAGGTGCGAGGGAACTAGCCTAGTAAATGAAAAATACGATGTGACTATGTGCTCTACAGGCATGCAATTCTGAAGCTGCTTCATGCCTACTCTAGGAAGCAGCAAATAACAAGATAAAGAGTGACTAAGGAAAGCCAGGTTCCTCACCGACAGAAGGGAGCTACAGGCAAGGGGGGCGGCCAGAATAAGGGTCAGCAAACTTCCATAAAGGGCCCCAGACTAAGGTTGAGGCTTGTGAGCCACAGGCTCTCTCCAACACTCAAGAAGAGCTACGGGCCCAGTTAAGCCTTTACAAAAATAGGAGGGGCTGTGTTTGGCTGACAGGATGCGGTTTGCTGGCCCTTTGGCTAGAATCCAAAGTACCTGCCCGACCCTGAATGACGGAGTCACGGAGAAAGGTGACAACATGGAAACACAGTCAGATGTGCAAGGCGAATAATGAACGCTTCCTGGCTCTCCTACTTACACGGCTTATGTAAAATATGAACATCAGGGAATCTAAGTGAATGGTATACTGGATCTAACTTCATATTTTGAAAAAATTATAAACTGAAGTTGAAAAATAGTAGGATGGTTCCTGGCGTCCCTCCAGGGTGACCTCTTCCACGCTGCAGCGCATCAGGGAGCAGACAGGGCCCAAGCTTCGTCACTGCCTGCGTCCCTCTGCTATCTCTGCGTGGCAGTCCACGACCGTCAACCACACGTCTACAAATCAACCGCTCCATGGCTCCACCACCACAAGCTCTCCTGCTTTCCCGTCACACCCAGCCCCTCCACTGTCCTCAAGCCCTGGCAACCACTCTATCGCTGTATTTTTCAAGAATGTTATTATAGGGACACCTGGGTGGCTCAGAGGGTTAAGCCTCTGCCTTCGGCTTGGGTCATGATCCCGGAGAGTCCCGGATCGGGCTTCCTGCTCGGCGGGAGGCCTGCTTCTCCCTCTCTCACTCCCCCTGCTTGTGTTCCCTCTCTGGCTGTGTTTCTCTCTGTCAAATAAATAAAATCTTTAAAAAAAAAAAAAAAGAATGTTATTATAAATGCAATCCTACACTACAAATCTTCTCAGATTGGGTTTTTCCACTCAGCCTAATTCCCTAGAGACCCAGCAGCACTTCCTCTTCATGGCTTAGTAGCGCTCCAAGGTGTCACTGTGCCATAGTCCGTTTAGCCATTCAGCCCTTGGGAGACATTTGGGCTGCTTCCAGCGTTGGGACACCATAACCACAAGTAGTTATAAGTACTCACTTATGGGATTTCGTATAAAAATAAGTTGTCATTTCCCTAGGATTGATGGAAAAGCAGGGCACAGTCACGTTTTTGAGCAACTGCCAGACTGACTTTGGAGTGGTAGAACCTTTATTATTTCCACCAGCAATAAACAAGAGACCTAGTTTTCTCAGCATTTCCACCAACATACTGTGGTACTTTTATTTTAGCCATTTTAATGGGTGTAATATCTCATCTTGGGTTTAATTTGTGTTTCACTATTGGCTGGAAACATTGAGCTTCTTTCCACAGGCGTATTTGCATCACACTCTTTTTGCAACTTTTTATAAGTCTAAAATGACTTCAAAATACAAAACTAAAAATTAAAAAGGAAATTTTTAATTAAAAAAAAAAAGACACTCCAAACGCTAATCTCTTAGTCCCATGCCGGACTAGACACACACATCACTCAGCTTTAGCATCTGGGGAGTCTGGTCTTGGTGTCCAACAGGTACTTGGTACAGGGCTGAGTAACTGGACCAACCACCACGATATTTACTCAAGATGCAGCTAAGGGGGCACCGGGGACTCAGCCCTAGGAACGGCTGCCTTCAACTCAGATCATGACCTCAGGGTCCTGGGATCGCTTCCAGCATCGGCTCCCTGGGGAGCCTGCTTCTCCCGCTCCCTCTGCCTGCTGCTCCCCCTGCTTCTGCTCTCTTTCTGACAAATAAACAAATAAATAAAATCTTCCAAAAAAAAAAAAAAAAGCCAGCTAAAACTTTCTTAAAGGGATGAGAAAAGGTAAAGCAAGCAACAGGATGCCGGACAGCCGGACCTGATGTCCGCAGGTGTCTCAGCCAGAGCTGGGCCTTCCTGGGACCGTCCCCTCAGCAGCAAAACCAGGACAAGAGAAAGAAGTCATTTCTATGGGCCCGGTTAGCGCTGAGACCCCACGGGATGCTCACCAACTTTACTTTCCGCTACTGAAGTTTCACCCTCCTCCCAGAGTCCTTAAGGAACAATCGTTTAAGCTCCGGAGAGAACACAGACTTTGGCGCGAGAGCGACCTCAACGTGAAAGGGTCCCCAAAGGTCCCGAAGGCAGGCGGGGCGCGCAGTATCCGCTGAGCCCGCTGCTGCGGCACGCACCGGAGAGCAACGCCACGAAGGAGAGACCCCGCATCGCGGTCACACCAGCATCCAAACAAACGGGAACTGCCCCCAGACGAGCCACCGCAGCTCCCAGCGTTCCCCACGTCGGTACGTACGAGACACAGACTTTTACTCTAGGTCTTTCCCAGAACCCCAGATTCGAGCTGGCGAGGGGGGGCCGAGGACGGGAGAAGGGAAGGGAGGAAAGGAGGCCCCGCGACGGGAGGGTAGGGGGTCCAGGGCGGCCACGGGAGGGGCCGAGGCGAGGGGAGGAGAG
>PITA01021636.1:0-32239 GCA_004023965.1 Spilogale gracilis
CCAGACCCTCCAATTTGTTTCTACCTTTTTGCCGATGTTCTTTGTCTCTCGTGGCGGTCCAGAAGTGGGAAATATCACATTTCAGGCTGGTTTCATGGGTGTTCACGGTGGTCTTGTAGTGGTTTTTTTGTTAGAATTCAGCTCTCTTCAGGGAACTCCCTGAAATGCGGTCACCTGGCCTTCCGCCATCTTGACCCTCCTCTTAAACCATTTAAATGGAGCATGCAATCATGTCCTGTGAACCCCGTATATTTAGCATGAGTTTGGCACTGTTAGTAAGTGACTTTCCAAAGGTCCCGCCGGCTAGGAAAAGAAAGGTATATTCCATATTTCATGTAACCTTGGGAAAGGACGCGTAAATTGTATTTGTTGGATGCAGGGCTCTTGCACAGTTAGTTCAGGTTTGTTAATCTTGTCCAATTTTCTATATCCTTACCATTTTTTGTCTGCTATGCTATCATTTCCTGAGAAGTATACTTTAGTATCCCAATAGAGCTATGTAATATGTAATATATAAATATATGTTATTATATATGTAAACATAATATGATTATATTATATAATGTTTAACTATGATATTTTTTACTATAATTCCATTTTTTAGAATGAAACTTAAAGCAAACAGTGGAAATATTAAGTTTATATCATTGTGCATTTTTTCTTTTAGACCTGTGAAGTCTTGCTTAAAAATACAAACTTTAAGCAAAATTTTGATAAGGCTAGACCTACTTTATCTGATAGAATAAAGTTTTTTGTGAACTCTAGCCTGGAGGTATAATTTTGCATACAATAGTCAGAAAGCTTTGGAGTTTCTGAAGTGGCTTCTTCCCAGGTGTAGAGGTGAAAAAAATCATGGAGAAGGCCCTTTCTGGAAAGGCAGCAGAAAAGCCTGACCGGCTGGGGCAGAGGCGGGGGGGGGGGGGGGCAGCAATCCTTAGGAATGGTCTTGGCTCTTAGAGTGATCCGCCTTCACCTTTACCCTATAACACAGCCTCTCTCTGACAAGATTTGGGCTCTATTACTATGCAGCTACGTGCATGGAAAAAGTCTGAACTCAGTTGAATTTCAAAATACTGTGCTCATTTTTTCTTTTTAAAGGAACTGAAGAAACACAGCAGGTTCCCTTATAATCAGCTTCTGGCCCTTGTTACATGGAATAGCTCTCCATCAGTAGCCAGCAGGGAGCCAAAACTTGCAAGGAGGGGCAAGCCATAAAATAAAAATCACATTTTCAAAATTCCTCTTCCCTGCTATCCTGGGCCATATTTGATTCATGGACTGCATTTATTTTAAAAATGTGATTGCACACACGTTACCTATGCTCTGCCACTGTGCACTTGGCAGAGAGAAAGCTTGTTATGAATTCTGAACCACAGCAAGATGTTAGCACATCATTAATATGCATAGGTGCAGATCTCTGTCTGTTGTTTTATAATGCTATTTCATTTATATAGTGCTGGTACTTGACGGATATAAGAGACTCCATTCCCAGCTAGAGAGATTCCTAAATAAAACTAGCAAGTTATTGCAGAAGTAATCAGACAGAGCGAAGGAGTTCAGGTTCTTATGTCTCTCTCTATATGAGGCCAGTTCTTGAGTTTCATTTCAAATGTCTCTCCATGTGGACTAGCTTAACTTATTCCTCTCTTCTCTCACTGACAGCAAATACACCTGTTTTTACCTTTCTTTTCTTTTCTTTTTCCCTCCCTTAATTCTGTTTAATCTGAAAATGTGGTTTGCTGCTATTTTGATTCCACCAGCTTGAAAGCAAGCTCAAGAATGTAACACCTCACCAGGGTATGGGGCCACGCTGCTCGTACACATTGCTGTGGGTAGTGATGGGCCACCCGATGAGGGGATGGCCTATGATGAGATTCAGTGGCCTAACTGCTGGGAAGAAATGGGACACATGGAGTCATATTTGTTTATCTTGAAGTTGTCATTTCAGTATCCTACTCCTAACCATCTTGAAGAGGAAAAGCTCAACTCCTTAGGACAGCATGCAAAACATTCAAGGCCCTCACCCATCTCTGTAGCTGCAATCCTGTACCTTCACTCCTGCTCCTTCAATACAGAGCTCCTTGCTGCTTTCCAAAGCACTACCTTGCTCTATGCTGTTTCCCTTTTCTTCCTTCCTTTCTTTCTTTCTTCCTTTCTTTCTTTCTTTCTTTCTTTCTTTCTTTCTTTCTTTCTTTCTTTCTTTCTTTCTTTTTTTTTTTTTTTTTTTTTTTTTTTTTTTAGATTTTATTTATTTGACAGAGAGAAACACAGCCAGAGAGGAAACACAAGCAGGGGGAGTGAGAGAGGGAGAAGCAGGCTTCCCGCCGAGCAGGGAGCCTGATGTTGTTTCTCATGTTATCAATTGTAGCCATTCTGACAGATGTGAGGTGATATCTTATTGTATTTTGATTTGTATTTCCCTGATGATGAGCAATGTTGAGCATCTTTTCATGTGCCTTTTCATATGGCCATTAGTATGTCTTTGGAAAAATGTCTATTTATGTCTTCTGCCTATTTTTTAATTGGATCATTCTTTTTTTGGGTGTTGAGTTACAAAAAATCTTCCCAGGTATTTGCTCTTCTGTGGAATCTATCATGAATCCCCGCATGGAGTTGTCCTCTATTTTTTTGATGTTTCTGTTTTACCTTAATATAATATCTATTAAAACATCACTTACATTGAAAAAGAGGAAAAAAATACATCAGGAACTTTGATCTTGAGAAGTTGTGTGACTTTTTTTTTTTAAGATTTTATTTATTTATTTGACAGAGAGAGACAGCGACAGAGCAAACACAAGCAGGGAGAGTGGGAGAGGGAGAAGCAGGCTTCCTGCCGAGCAGGGAGCCAATGCAGGGCTCAATCCCAGGACCCTGGGATCATGACCTGAGCTGAAGGCAGACACTAACAACTGAGCCACCCAGGTGCCCCGTTTCCAGTGATTTTAAATATCCTCAGTGAATACCTGAATAAGTGAAGATGACTAAGATTAGGATGATCCATAGAATAATTATGTAACTCAAGTCTATTGTAGATAACTACCCAATTACATATGAATCTGGAATTCCCAGTTTCCTGAATTTTGTCTTGGTTTCATAATGGCAATCTCTTGCTATTATTTTATTTTATTTTATTTTATTATTATTAAGGGCAGCCTTTTACATATGAGCCTGGCATGGGCTGTGTTTTATTGTTGCTTTTTAGTTTAACAGGAGACTCTCTATTTCCCATTTCTAAACATTTTTAAGGAGTAGAATCTATCATTAATTTGGAATCTACTTGTCTGCCCAGCTTTGATTTAAGTTACATAAGGTAGGAAAGACACATTTTATTCTTTGTTTTCTGAGAGTTCCACTTACTAGAGATTTTGGTAAGTAAACAACTACCATTGAATTAAAACATAGTAATGATTAGGTAGATATTTAAAACTTGCTTTATTCTCTACCTGTAGGTAGACAAATCCTAAGTAATAGAGATGAAAAGTAAATTCTATTTGAAAGAAAGGATAATTGCACTCATTCTTCAGTAGCTTGTCTCATTATTAGAAAATCTTTACTGCTATAAAATTCCTCCTTATAACAAGGCAGGAATCATTCATGACAAAGATAAAGCTCATTTTCCTACCCATTTATAAATAATGTATGTGATCCTGTCATTGTGTCATTTATATTAGTTTTAAAAAAGTTAAGAATATAGCTAGAAATTCCTTAAGTTAAAGAAAAATTCCTGGGGGACCAAATTCAAAGGCTTACGGAATCTTAAGTATAAAGTGGAAGGTGTTACCTAGTTGCTTTACCAGCTTATTTCACTTAATTTCAAACGCTTAGGGCAAATCAAAAAATCCAAAGATATTTATTGCTAGTTTAGAGTTACATAAAATAACAGCATGCCTTGGATATGATATTGATTGAGTTTTCTTGGAGATATATAATCTAGTTTTATGGTGAATTTGGTAATAGAAATTGTCAAGTGACATGAAGTGGTCTATTAATTCTTATTAAGTTTACCATGCTTATCTCAGAAGATGGTGTGATCGTATATGCGATATAATACATATTCCTTGGGGATTTATAGTGAAATAAGCCAAGCAGAGAAACACAATTATCATATGGTTTGACTCATATGAAGAACATAAGGAATAGTGTGGAAGACCACAGGGGAAGAGAGGAAAAACTGAAAGGGAAGAAATCAGAGAGGGAGACAACCATGAGAGACTCGAGATTCCAGGAACCAAACTGAGGGTTACAGAATGGAGGGTGGTAGGGAGATGGGGTAACTGGGGTGATGGGTATTAAGGAAGGCACCTGTTGTGATGAGCACTGGGTATTATCCACAACTAATTAATCACTGAACACTACATCAAAAACTAATGATGTACTATATGTTGACTGAGTATATTAATAATAATAATAATAATAATAATAATAAAAGTTAATATTAGATGTTGGAATAAGTTGCTATTCTAACATTCTTCCCAGTGAAATTGTTATTAAATTGAAGCAGATTCTGCCACCAAAATTTTTAACAGCTCTTTCACCTTAAAATATTGACTGAAAAATAGCAAATGGTTTGCAGTGGCCAGACATGGGCTCTGTTGTCCCATGGTGGCATCCTCAGATATTGCCCTCCACAGGCCACCTAATGGAACCTCTGAGAATTCTGTGGCAGTATCAGTTCTTGTTCATGCAAGCCACTTAATATATTTCATCAAATCTAAGACTTCATCAATTATAAGTCACATTGAATATTTTATGTTCCATTAAGAAATAAAAAATGCTGACAATTAAGTTGAATTTAACTTAAATTAAAAAAATTTAAATTTAATTTAAATTAAAAAAAAATAAGGTCCACTTTTGCTTATATGACATTTCTGATTTCAGTCAGAAATGTTAAAATGTGGAAAGAACTGGGCTCCTGGATGCCTCAGTGGGTTAAAGCCTCTGCCTTCAGCTCAGGTCATGATCTCAGGGTCCTGGGAGGAGGCCCACATTGGGCTTTCTGCTCAGCAGGGAACTTGCTTCCTCCTCTCTCTCTGCCTGCCTCTCTGCCTACTTGTGATCTCTCTCTGTCAAATAAATAAATAAAATCTTAAAAAAAATAAAATGTGAAAAGAAAATATGGCTTAGAATGATAAGGAAAGGTATTTGCCATAGTCTTTAAGCTCTCTACTGCCAAGACCTCTCATTAACCCACCTGAGTCCTACAGTTTTGGAAAATGGAAATATGGCCACATTTATTTAGAATAAGTGGTGATACAAAGTATGCTTTTTCTGTGTGTTAACTGTTAACATGGAAAAAATAACCTATCAGTTATTTAAAGATACATTTTTCAGTCTGAATTTTTTTCCAGAAAGGTGTTAGTTAAAGTTAGGTTTATGTAATATGATGTTTTGAACAGTAGAACTTTTCTCCAACTGATGTTGGTTTAGACCTTGGTTGTTCAGGGGCTGTAGATCTTTTTTCAGGAGTGCTTATATGCCCCCAGAACCCTTAGACCCTTGCATATAACTATATCCCCATGGTTGTACAAGAAGCTATGTAGGCATGTTGCATCTCTAAATGATGCAAAATACTGATACTAAAAGTACTGTATATACACCCACACACAGACACATAGAGCTCTGTATCTACTGGCTAGCTAGGAATCTTAGTTATGTGCCAGGCATTGTTATGCATTTTATAGACATTTGATTTTAATCTCATAATATTTATAACAACCTGTGAGGTAGATACTACTAGTGTGTCTACTTTACAAATAAAATTGAGGATTAAGATATCATTGCTTGTTCGTGCTATGCAATTAGAAATTGATGAAGTCAAGATTACAACCTAATTTTGTTACAATCAAAAGATAGTTTTGTTTTTTTTTTAACCACTGGGATGCCTCTCCCAGACACATTACATTTTTATTTTTTATACTTATTCTATTATGTTGTTTTTTTTTTTTTAAATTGAGCTTAACTCAAATTTGTTCCAGGAAGATGTTCTGGTAATGTACCTTCCCTCCTACACACCGACATTCATCCTACCAAATTATATAGAGATAAAGGAGAAGAAAGAGAGAAGAGGAGATGAGCATTTTCATGCTACCAAGTGGTTTTAACAATATACTAGAAATCAGGAGTTTTAGGTTTGATTTTTTTCTGCTCCTGTTTTTATTTTGGTTAATTAAGTTCTTAAGATGGTTCAGTATATCATGAAATGAACATTTCCTTGTAATTGTTTGGATAAGCAGGTGTTTTACCCCACTCTCTGTTATTTTCCCCTTTTGAATTAAATAAATGGTTTTCTTTGGAAATGAAGCAGGATGCAAACTTAGACCTATTGCTATTGATCCTTTAGTGTTTTCCTAATGTCTTTATTTTATAGAGTGTGCAGTCGGAGATGCAGAAATCTACTTGACATCCGATGGGTAATACTGGATGTGAGGAAAACAAGTACTACTAAGTGATAGAGTTTGTGAAATATCAGTGTACAGCATTTGGATGATTCCAGACCCAAAAAGTTAATGACAATATGCTCATCCTTTTAATGGAAACATTGCTAGAAGCCTCCTGGCTATATCATTCATCATACTAGCAGAAGACTTGCTGACTTATGCTTCGTGACGGGCCAGTGAGAAAAATATACAAACTCATACACCAATGTTGCAAATCAATTCTGCCACAAAGTGGAAATAACTCTTGTACCAATAAGCAGTAAGATCTATAGGGGGAAAATCCTTTTCTGTATTTCCAACTTGCAGATAGAAAGAGAAGCCATCAATCATGCTGGAGAGCTTCCGTTTCAGGGCTGTTGTTCTTAAAGACAAACCAGATGAAATCAGACAAGACCAGAATATGCAAAGGCCTTTGGATTTTTCCAGTCTTGGTACAGGAAGGAAACAAGGAGAAGCAAGTCATTCTCTTTTTCTTCTACATGTGAAACTTGGAGTCCAGCAAAGTCATATACACAAGCTCCATTTGTTGTCAAAATGACTAATTAATCACTTCACAAATGGCTATTAATCATACATTAATAAGATAATCTCCTAGCTATGGCAAATAGAGGTTCTGTGGAGATCCTTTCTCCTTGCTACCCAGAGCAAGCCAAAAGCATGCAGAACTCAATTAATCTTGGAGCAGCATGGGGTGTTTGAAACTGCTCACAGTGTGAAAAAAAGCAAATAGCAAAGACATTTAAACTGTCCATATTTCACTGTGTAAATTCAGAAGCACTTAATCATCCCCTACACATTCTTTTGTTCCCTTTCTTTCTCTGTCATGTTATAACTGTGTTTTAAGCCTCCCCTATTTTTTTTCCCAAACTTGAGGCACAAACAAAAAAGATGGGGGCTTCTAATAATTGATTCTCAGTCCTCTTGGATAAACAGATAGTATAAAAACAATATGCATATAGATATGGTATTCCAGCAAAAGCAATGCCTCTATCTAGGTGCATAAATTAGAAGTTGAATGTCATCACTTGCTAAGCAACATCTACGTTAGACTTCTATTTCCATTTCCAGATTTCTGGCTGACCCAGGGAGGGAAAGCCATGTAATGTGACTCAGTTAAATTTTCCACAAACAAAGGCCTACATTTTTTATGATTGAATGCTTTAGTTCATTCAACAGACATCTACTGAGTACTTACCCTGTTCCAGGTACTAAGGATACAAATATGAACCAGTTTTATTTCTTCCCTCTGCAGGGCTTACAGTATAGTGATAGAAAGGAACTGCTTTTTGCCGAAGGGAGTAAAGGAAGCAGAAAAGGCAGCATGAGGCATGATGGCACAGAAGAGCATGATGTGTAGGTGATGGTGTAGGAAGGATGGATGTCAGTTGGTGAGGAGGCTGAAAAAATGTCGGGATTGGTATTGGAAAGGAGGGGGCAGCCAGATTGTGAAGGGTGTGTTGTATTATTCTAAATGCATTGGGCAGTGACCAGAAGTTTTTGCTAAGGGAACTGATACGATTTGTGTAAGGACTTTGAGCCCAAGGCCACACCTGAAAAAAAAAAAAAAAAAAAAAAAAAAGACTTGTATGTCCTGGAATGGGTCTGAGTAGATTTTGCACATGGGAGGGACATGAATAACTGCTCCCATGAGGGCTGACTGCAGCACATTTATTTCACTAGCACCCCCAATTGTTCACCACTCCCTGGATCCACACTCTGTTCACCATGAAATTTTACATTGTCCTCCCTCTGTGGGCAGGGCTCCTTCCTGCTGGGTATGGTCACATGATTTGTTGACATATGGTCATTTCTGGCTCATTCTAAAAGTTTCAACTCCAATAACCTCCTTCCTTTTGCCCACTCAGGCTGAATTTGGATATCAGAGTCTGGTCAGCTGCCCAAGCTTCAGTGCTCTGGAGGAAAGAGGAATGCACTCTGGGCTGTCAGTCATGGGACATGCAGAGGGCAAATAGATACCTCAAGTCTGCTTCCAATTCTTCATCAGTAATGACTGTCCCTCATTTTGCTTTTTAATAGTCTAAGAACAAGTATACTTGCTACCGAAAAAAAATTGATTTTCTTCTCAAGATTACTTAGTCTCAAGAATACTGAAGTTTACATGTTATTTCTTCCAAAATAAAAACCTTGGCTGCCTGGCGTCTGGGTGGCTCAGTGGGTTAAAGCCTCTGCTTTCCGCTCAGGTCATGATCTGGTGTGGGTTCTCTGCTCAGCAGGGAGCCTGCTTCCTCTTTTCTGCCTGCCTCTCTGCCTACTTGTGACCTCTCTGTCAAATAAATAAATAAAACCTTAAAAACAAAACAAAACAAAACAAAACCCTGGCTGCCTTATAGTAAATAACAATATGTCTCTTTCCTGGGCCTGGGTTACATTTACAAATTCTCTCACTTTAACCAAAATTTTCCTGTGAGCCATATGGGACAAATGTAACCAATTAAATAATTTCTCTGATTCTTAAAAAATGTCCTACTTAGTTGTGGAGGCGTGTTGGGTGGGGAGTATCGGTGCATTTCTTAGCCTTTCCTTATTTTCTCCTCCCTCCATTTTTACTAAAAATGCAAAGGAAGCACATAGAAAGGGCTTTTCCATATTGTTTTTTAAAAAAACTAATTTTAAACGGTATAGTTTATGTATAATAAATGCACTCATTTTTAAATAATGATTCGTTTTTTCAGTGTTCCAAGATTCACTGTTTATGCCCCACATCCAGTGCTCCATGCAATATGTGCCCTCAATACCCAGCACCAGGCTCACCCATCGCCACAACCCCCTCCCTTCCAAAATCCTCTGTTTGTTTCTCAGAGTCCAAAGTCTCTCATAGTTTGTCTCCCTCTCTGATTTACCCCAGTTCACATTTCCCTTCCTTCTCCTACTGTCCTCTACGTTACTCCTTATGCTCCATAAGTAAGGAAAATCATTTGATACTTGACTTTCTCTGCTTCGCTTATTTCACTCAGCATAATCTCCTCCAATCCGGTCCATGTTGCTACAAAAGTTGGGTATTCATCCTTTCTGATGAAGGCATAATATTCCATTGTATATATGGTCATATCTTCTTTATCCATTCATCTGTTGAAGGGCGCCTTGGCTCTTTCCAATTTTGGTGATTGTGGCATTGCTTTTATGAACATTGGGGTATATAAGGCCATTCTTTTCACTACATCCATATCTTTGGGGTAAAAACCTATTAGTGCAATTGCAGGGTCATATGATAGCTCTATTTTTAACTTTTTAAGAAATTTCCACACTGTTTTCCAAAGCGGCTGCACCAACTTGCATTCTCATCAACAGTATAAGAGGGTTCCCTTTTCTCCAAAGCCTTTCCAACCTTTGTTATTTCCTGCCCTGTTAATTTTGGCCATTCTAACTGGTATAAGGTGGTATGTGGTGTAAGGTGATATCTCAGTGTGGTTTTGGTTTGAATTTCCCTGATAGCTAGTGATGATGAACATTTTTTCATGTGTCTGCTAGCCATTTGTATATGCCTTCTATGGAGAAGTGCCTTCATGTCTCCACTTTTTGACGTGTTCATCTTCTTTTTGGATGTTGAGTTTGAGTAGTTCGTTATAGATCTTGGATATCAGCCCTTTGTCTGTAGTGTCATTTGCAAATATCTTCTCCCATTCTGTGGGTTGCCTCCTTGTTTTGTTGACTGTTTCCTTTGCTGTACAGAAGCTTTTTATTTTGATGAAGTCCCAGAAGTTCATTTTCGCTTTTGTCTCCTTTGCCTTTGGAGACGTGTCTTGGAAGAAGTTGCTGTGGCCAATGTTGAAGAGGTTACTGCCTATGTTCTCCTCTAGGATTTTGATAGATTTCCTGTCTCACGTTGAGGTCTTTTATCCATTTCGAGTTTATATGTGTGTGGCTTAAGAGAATGGTATAATTTCATTCTTCTATATGTAGCTGTCCAAATTTCCCAGCACCATTTAATGAAGAGACTGTCTTCTTTCCACTGGATATTTTTTCCTGCTTTGTTGAAGATTATTTAACCATAGAGTTGCACGTCCATGTCTGGACTCTCTACTCTGTTCCATTGATTTATGTGTCTGTTTTTGTGCCAGTACATGCTATCTTGGTGATCATTGCTTTGTAATAAAGCTTGAAATCAGGTAACGTGATGCCCCCAGTTTTGTTTTTCTTTTTCAACATTTCCTTAGCAATTTGGGGTCTTTTTTGGTTCCATATAAATTTTAGGGTTGTTTGTTCCAGCACTTTGAAAAACATTGGTGGAATTTTGATTGGGATGGCACTGAAAGTATAGATTGCTCTGGGCAGAATAGACATTTTAACAATGTTTATTCTTCTGATCCATGAGCATAGAATGTTCTTCCATCTTTTTGTGTCTTCAATTTCTTTCATGAGTTTTCTGTAAATCCTCGAGTATGGATCCTTAACTTCTTTGGTTAGGTTTATTCCTAGGTATGTTATGGTTTTTGGTGCTAAATGGAAATGATTCTCTGATTTCCCGTTCTATATTTTCATTGTTGGTGTATATGAACGCATTGATTTTTGTATCCTGCTACATTACTGAATTGTTTATGAGTTCTTGTAGTTTGGGGGTAGAGTCTTTGGGTTTTCCATATAAAGTATCACATTATCTATGAAAAGAGAGAGTTTGACTTCTTTGCCAATTTGAATGCCTTTTATTTCTTTTTGCTGTCTGATTGCTGTTGCTAGGACTTCTAACCCTATGTTGAACAATAGTGGAGACTGGGCATCCTTGTCTTGTTCCTGATCTCAATGGAAAGGCTGTCAGTTTTTCCCCATTGAGAATGATATTTGCTGTAGATTTTTCATAGATAGATTTTATCAGGTTGAGGAATGTTCCCTCTATGCCTATACTTTGAAGAGTTTTAATCAGGAATGGATGTTGTATTTTGTCAAATGCTTTTTCTGCGTCAATTGAGAGGGCCATGTGGTTCTTCTCTTTTTTCTTATTGATTTGTTCTATCACATTGATTGATTTGCGAATGTTGAACCACCCTTGCATCCCAGGGATAAATCCCACCTGGTTGTGGTGGATAATCTTTTTAATGTACTGTTGGATCTTATTAGCTAGGATCTTGTATGTCAAACATATTCTTATGTACTTATTTGCAATTTGTATATCGTCTTGGTGAAATGTCTGTTAAAATATTTTCCTGTTTTTAAAAAGTCAGGTTGTTTGCCTTATTGTTGTTCTAATTGTTCTTATTTTAAAGGTCGTTGCATATTCTGGAAATGAGAAGATATCCCTTATCAATTACAAATTTTGCTAATACTGTTTCATGGTGTGTGTGGCTTGTTTTCTAATCTATTAACCGTGTTTTTTAGAAAGAAAAGTTTATTTTTGATGAAATCCGATTAAGTTTTCTTATAGTTTGTCTTTTGTATCTTAAATCTTTATCTAACCCTAAATCATAAATACATTTTCTTATTTTTTTCTAGAAATTTTATAGTTTCATATCTAACATTTAGGTTTATTTTTCATTTTGAATGAACTTTTGTGTATGGTGTGAGGTGTGAGTCAAAAATCATATTTTTTTGTATATGACTATCCAAATGTTTCAGCACTATTTATTGAAAGGAATGCCTTTACTTTTTTTTTTAAGGAGTGTTCTTTTCTAATCTAATTACATTGGCATTTTGTTAAAAATCTACCCATTAACCGTATACATGTATGGGTTCAATTCTGGACTCCCTATTCCATTTCATTAATTTTTAAAAATCTATTCTTACCTCAATGCTATTGTTTTTGAGTATGTCTTAAAATAAGTCCTCCAACTGTATTCTTCATTCTCAAAATCGGTTTAACTTTTCCCAGCAATTTGCATTCCCGTATATTTATTAGAGTTAACTTGTTGAGTTCAACCAAAAAAAAAAAAAAAAAAAACCCAGAAAATAAAAACCTGAGATTTTGATTTGTGTTCTACTGAATCTCCAGATCATTCTGAGAATTAGCACGCTAAAACTATTTGGACTTCTGTCCATTAACAAAATAAATCTCCATTTACCTAGGACCTGTTAAATTTCCCTCAGTAATGTTTTTATAGTTTTCAGTATTTCTGACAGTATATATCTCTACATATTTCATGTTTTTGATGCTATTTAAATGATTCTTTTTTTAATATCTAATAATTAATATATAAAACATAACTGTTTTGCAAGTTTATGAGGAGACTTGGTTGCTCTGTCAGTTAAGTGTCTGATTCTTGATTTTGGCTTAGGTCATGATCGCAGGGTCATGAGATGAGCTCTGTGCCTGGCTCCATGCTCAGTACAAGTCTGCTCCTCCCCTCCGCACTCACCCTCTTGTGCTCTCTCTCTCAAAATAAGTAAATAAGTAAAATATTAAAAAAAATTTTTTATTAACAAACGATTTGTTCGAATAGTTTTAAACTTATAGAAAAATTGAACAGATACTAACAGAGAAATCCTATATATAACACAATCCCTTCCCCAACAGTTTCCTATTATTAGCACCTTATATTCACATGGTACATTTGTTATAGTTAATGAACCAATATTAATACATTATTATTCATTGAAATCACTAGTTTATTCATATTCCTTAGTTTTTGCATAATGTTCTCTTTTCTGTTCCAGGATCTATCCAGTATACCACATTGCATTTACATTTCATGTCTCAGGCTCCTCTTAGCTGTGACAGTTTCTTGCACTCTCCTCCTTTTTGATGGCCTTGACACTTTGAGAAGTACTGGTTGAATATATTGTAGGATGCCTCTGTATTAGAATGTGTCCAATGACTTTTATCAATATTAGATTGGAGTTATGTGTTTTAGAGAGGAAGACCACAATGGTAAGATGCCATTTTCATCACATCATATTGTTAAAATCAGAAAAAAATGAAGATCAGCCTTGAAAATTCCCTGAGCAGGCAAAACTAGTTCAGTGACACAAACAAAACTGAATTTAGCTTATTTTGCAAGACTAATTTGACCTGGGTCATTTCTTGAATCCTAAGCAAAACTTGAACTGTTTCTCAGTGTTGATATGAGGTAATCACTCACCAATTTCTTATTATTTAAGAAAACTCTAATATTAGCCAATTCCTGTGAAGAATAAACAATCACTCCCTTCCCACTATATAAAGGTGCTTTATAACAGTATAACCCTGAGCCCCATTCCATGTTTTGTTTTGAGTGCTCAGTTTGAAAACTGTCTTTTGGTGTGTGCACAGTAAACTTTTACTAATTACTAATTTGGTGTTTCATTGGTTTTACTTTGGATATTTCTGAACTTTTGACAATACCAAGGGTATGTATTATGAATGTGATTTATGACTATCGATGTTGACCTTGATCACCTGGCTGAAATAGTGTTTGTCAGTATTTTCCACTGTAAGATTGCTATTTTTAAAACACCTTTTTCTATAATCTATCTAGTCTTTAGAAGAAAGTCACTATGCAAACTGTGTACTTAGGTGGTGGGGAGATATGGTGCCCCTACTTTAGGGTAGAGTTTCTGCATAATTTATTTGGAATGCCTTTATACGGGAGATCTGTGTTTTGTTCCCACTTATTAATTTATCCAATAATTTATATCACTATAGACTCATGGGTATTTATTTTATGCTTTGAATTATAAACCAACCCTATTTCATTCATTTTTTTTACTTAAATTGTTCCAGCTTTGGCAATTAGGAGCCCTCTTAGTTGGTTCCTGTAGCTTTTTGACACACACTCATCAATTTGTTTGTTTGTTTGTTTTTGAGGGTCTTCTTACTTTCTGACCCTACAAGAGTCAAAGCTCATCTTGTGTATTTGTTGCTCCAGTCCTAGAATCAGCCACTGGGCCAACGAGCACAGATTATTATTATTATTATTTTTAAGAATTGTATTAGAAACCAAAGCCTGGGTTCCAAGCATGCTTGTTGCTGCTACAGTGTTGTTTCTTTTCAATCCTCTCAGCTAATACAGCAAAAAATATGTGTGCATATATTTCTCAACGCAACAATTTCAATATTAAGTTAAATTGAATCTTTCTCATGTCTCTACCTCTAATTCATCAACACATCCTTTCATACTGGCCTCCTCCTCTTGCTTATCTGTAAATTCCCATGCCAACAGTAAAAAACCTGGAGTACACCATGTTTTATCCATTTTGTTCAATTTCAGTATATATGTATAGCAGTATCAGGATTGTCAACCCATACCTCTGTAGGAAACAACTTTATCAAGTAAGTTACACTTATGTACAGTATTTGTTTGCCTATGGTTTCACAGATTCCATTCATTTCCAAAGTTAAAGTCAGCACCTTGTCTCCCAACTTGTTTCATACAGTTAGATTCTCTCATTACAGTCTTTGTTCTTTCTTGGGATCCTCAGACCTCTTAAGTGACTTTTAAAAATTTATATACATTAAAGTTTACTTTTTGTGCTTAGCATACTATATCGGTTTTGACAGATACCTAATGTCATGTATCACCATTAAGGTGCCATACAGAACAGTTTCAGTACCATAAAAATAACCTGTACTTCATATATTCATTCCCCCCTTATTTTCCTTCCTCTTGGCAGCCACTGATACTGTTACTGTCTCTATAATTCTGGCTTTTCCAGAAGGTCATGTAATGGGAATCATACCATATGCGGCCTTTTCCAATTGGCTTCTTTCTATTAGTAATATCTATTTAAGGCTCCTTGATGATTTTTTGTGGCTTGATAGTTCATTTCTTCTTATCACTGAATAATACTCCATTATATCAATGTGCCACAGTTTGTTTATCCATTTACTATTGAAAAATATTTTGGTGGCAATCATGAATAAAGTTGCTGTAAATATTCATGTGGAGGTTTTTCTGTAGACATACATTTTCAGCTCATTTGGGTAAATACTTAGGAACATGATTGCTGGGTTCTATGATAAGACAATATTTAGCTTTGTAGGAAAATGTCAAAATGTTTTCTAAAGTGGCTGTACTGTTTTGCATTTTCATCAACAATGAATGAAAATTCCTGTTGCTTCACAGCCTGTCAACATTTCGTACTGTCAGTTTTTTGGATTTGAGCCCTTTTAAAGAGTATGTAATGGTATCTCATTATTTCAATTTGCAATTCCCTCATGATATATGATATTGAAATTTTTCTTTTTTAATTTAAATTCAATTAACATATACTATATGTTTCAGGGGTACAGGTCTGTGATTCATTAGTTTTATATTCAGTGCTCATCACATCACATATACCCCCAATGTTCATCATCCAGTTACCCCATCCCTTCATCCCCCTCCACTCCAGTAAACTTCAGTTTGTTTCCTAAGATTAGGAGTCTCTTATGGTTTGTCTCCCTCTCTGGTTTCATCTTGTTTCATTTTTTTCTCTCTTCCGCTATGATCCTTTGCCTTATTTCTTAAATTCTTCATATCATATAATTGCTTTTATTTAATTAACTTATTTTTCTTAGCATAATACCTTCTAGTTCAATCCAAGTCATTTCAAGTGGCAAGATTTCTCTTTTATGATAGCTGCATAATATTCCATTATATATATATATATATATATATATATATATATATATATGTATATATATATATACAAACACACACACACACCACAACTTCTTTATACATTTATCTGTCAATGGACATCTGGTTGAGCGTTTTTTTCGTATGCTTATTTTTCTATCCACATATTTTCTTTGGAGCTGTGTCATTCAGATTTTTTACTCATTTTTAAATTGTTTTTTTCTTCTTATTTATATATTTGGAAGCAAGTCCTTTATTGAATGTGTGTTTTGTTAATATTTTCTCCCAGTCTGTGGTTAGTTTTTTTGATTCTCTTAACAGTGTTTTTGTAGAACAGAAATTTTTCATTTTAATAAAGTCCAACTTTTTCTTTCATGGATTGTTCCTCTGATACTGTATCTTGAAATTTCTTCACCAAACCCAAGATCACCTAAATTTTTCCTATGATAACTTTTAGAAGTTTTGTAGTTTTATTTTGCTTTTGTATCTCTGATCCATTTTGAGTTAATTTTTATAAAAAGTGTCAGGTTTGTATCTAGATTCATTATTTGCCATATAGATATTCAATTGTTTCATTACCATTTGTTGAAAAACCTTTTTTCATTGAATTGACTTTTCTCTTTCATTAAAGATCAGTTGACTCTATTTGTGTGGGTGTCTTTCTGGGATTTTTATTCTGTCCTGTTGATGTATATGTCTCCTGCCCCTCCTAGTACCATGCTGTCCTGATTGCTATAGCTTTACAGTGGTTTGAAAGTTGAATAATGTTAGTCATACAACTTTGTCTTCCTCTTTAGTATTATATTGACTATTTCAGGTCCTTTGGCTACCCATATATACAGTTCAAATCAGCTTTCAGTGGCCATAAAATAACTTACTGGAATTTTTATTGAGATTTCAGTGATTATAGATCAATGGCAGAATTAATGACATCTTGACAATACGAGGTCTTCCAATCCAAGAACATGGACTACATCTCCATTTATTAAAAGATTCTTTGATTTCTGTCATTGTAATTTTCCACATATAGATTATTTACACATTTTAAAAGGATTATCCCTAAGTACTACATATTTTGTTAGATTTATACGTTCTTTAAATTAAACCAAAGCCTTGGACAAAGCATTTGACTAAAAATTGTGTTCTTGTCAATAAAACAAGGGGACCAAGGCTTGTGTCAAGGAGAATTGACTTAAGAAGTACAAGGGACTATCCTCCATGTCTAAAACCGATGGCATCATGTGGAGTAAGAGTAGAAGAGTTGGGGCCAAAGAAGGCTGCTTTATGCAAGTGGATCCATTGTGTCATTTATGTCCAAAATTAACTTACATCTAGCCTCATCATTCAACTAGCATCATGTCATACAAGGTCATGATAAAGTAGTAAGGACCTATGTGTCTGGAACATACATAGGCTCTATTAATCCGCTAGGGTGATCATTTACAGATGGAGTAATTGTTCCCCATTCTATATAAATCATGCAGTCTCCTTTTTATACCATTAGAACCCATTTTTTCAAATATAACCTTTTAAACATTAAGCTTCTGAGCTGCTTAGGAATCATCATACATGTGCACATTGTCCTTTCCTTCTTAAGAGCCTCTGATATCTTCCTACTTCAGAGAAAACTTTCTGGGTCCTTTGGGAAGTAGAAAATTTTCTTTGACCCCATTCCTTCCATAATTTTATATTCAACCACCCCTTTTGCAATAAATATATTTCTATCTCCATATACATACATATTTATTTGAAGTTTATTTCACTCCTTGGGTCTTTGGCTGCTACTATTTTTTTATCACATATTGTCACATCTTAAAAGGCAGATCTAATAAAGAAATACAAAGAAGCAGGCGTTGAATAAATTCTTTGATGCAATAATGACTGTGTGTGGAGGAGCTAGGCCAACAGGCTTAATGCCAACAAAATGATGCCAGTGTCAACATAACAACATCAACTCCAACACAATGCTATTGATATCAGCATTTTAGTATTTGAGTAATATCTTTGGCACTAGTGGAGAATGTTCCTAATATAGGCTATTAGACCCCTTGCAGGCTAGGAGTCACTCATTGCATGCCTTCTGGGGGTCAGAACATGTGGCACAATTCCTAAGTGGGAGATAAATGGGCAGTTCAACACTATTTGATGGCATCCATATTCTATACCTTTTCTTGCTAGCAAGTATTTTTAAATGTACTTATTTTCAATTTAATAAATAATATGGTGAAATGTGTAATGGAAAGACTGAATTTCTTTTGTTATTTTAATCCACATGTGCTTTCTAGATTTGGAGACCTGAGAAGTCTTCAAATAAGGAGTAAAATTCTAAGCATTGCTACCAGTAGGTTAACGCCTTTTCCACGTGCATAGCGAGATGCCAGCCTTGGCCCAATTCCCAGACTTTATTGACTTTCTTGCCACACATCATGTGGACACTTGATCTTCACTTGCAAGCTAGACCTCTTCTCAAGCTTTAGATCAAATCCTAAAACTTTTCAGTTTTCCAAGAGAATTGGATAAACATAGAGAAGCTGGGACTCAAGCAAGAAAAGAAATAAAGAATTCTGCCTAGCTGTAGATATTACAACCTTGTTCTATAGGCAAAGATTATGCTATTGGAGAGTTCTGAGCCTTTGGGGAGATAAATTATCCATTAGGAATATTTCCCTAATGATGTTTTTATTCCTAAATCTGCTGAATTTCATAAATGACTGCCATTTTCCCCAAGACCTAGATTTTTATCTCTATATCCAAGGTTGTCGCTTGAGCGAATTCCCCCAACTCCCTACCTGTTTTGATCTAGGAATAGTGTCAGGTCATGGATCTTATCACCAAGCATCATTTAACTTTTCAAAGACAATGATACCCTTGTTTAAAATATCATTAAAAATATTTCATTTCCAGACTACCATGTATTCTTTTATCCCATAAACAGTGAACATCAATCATATATTATTTGCTCCACATATCTGAATCACTTTCATTCCATTTTTATTTATGTATTACAGATTTTTTAGAGAGTTTTATGTGTTTCTATCACTGCTTTAGGCACTAGAGATTTATTGGTGAGAAAAAAGGCATGACCTTGGTGTTCCACTACCAGTTAGAAAGTAGAAAGATGTAAAAGACTTTTACTCTCATGGTAACAAGAATCCCATAGAGATAAAAACTATTTTTTTCCTATGGGCCAGAAAAAGAGCAGAAGTCACTGGAAGCCGTGATAAAGGGAATTGCAAAAGGAAATGATATTTTCACAGGTGAGCAGAAAATTTTGGTCGTTTCTAGACCAGGGAGCGTTTTTCTGGTCTGGGTGGGGTGAACAGAAGAAAACAGTGTGACACAGATAAAGAGTCTACAGGGATGAACAGAAATTAGCTGAGTCTTCAACAAAAATGTAGGCCAAGGAAACAGACTGGAAGCTGAAAGAATCATAGATACAGCAACAACAAAATTACTTACCCTAACAATTTTCTTCACACTATATATTTTGTCAAGAAAGTGGCAGTGAGTGAAGATCTGGAAAACAGGGAGAAATTGCATTTTTAGGGTTTGAATTCAAGGACACTGCTTAAGTTGAATCAAAGAAAATATAAAAAGTATCTGAAGCGAAAGCCCAACTTTATTTCAGCTAAAATATTGACAAGATGAAAGAGTTAATTTTGTTTCAAAAGGTTAGAATTTGGGCTAATTGTAGATGAACTCAATCTAATAAGAGTTGAAATCCAGTTCTAAATCAACTTGATTCTAGCTACAGAGAAAAAGGCTTAAGATCTTTGTAAAATAAGGAAAATAAAAGAAAAAATATATTTCATTATCCATTGTTTTATGTTTTAAAATTTTCAAGATATGTGAAAAAGAAAGAAAATAAAACCCATAATCAAAAGCAAATATGTTTAACTGAAGAAGACCTGTAGATGACCCAGTTATCTGAATTGGCAGAACAGATCTTAAAACAACTATTATAATATTAAAGCAGTTACAGAAAAAAAGAGGGGTGTGTGGCCAAAATATGAGATACTTCAGGAGAGAAATGGGCATTCCCATAAGAAAACAAATGGAAACGCTAGAAGTGAAAAATAAAAATATCTGAAATCAACATTTTCATTGGATGGAATTTACATTGAATTGGACAAGAGAAGAAAAAAGCATCACTGAACTTTAAGACACATTAATAAAAAATATCTACTTGAAATAGAAAGGAAAAAATTGAAAACAAACACTGGCAACATAAGGGGTTATATAAGCAGCCTACGGAATCTTGTAAGGAGAGGAAAGAAAAAATGGGGCAAAAAAATCACTTGAAGAAATAACAACTAAAAATTCTTCAAATATGATGAAAAAAATAATAACATAGATTAAATAACTCAACAAATCTCAAGCAGGATAAATATCAAGAAAACCATACTGAGGCACATCATAACCATATTATTAAAAACAAAAATAAAAACTCTTAAAGCAGTGGAAGAAAAAAGAAATTATATAAAGTTTAGCAACTATAAAGGTAATGCTTATGTACTGTATGGTGACTGACATAACTTAAAAAAATAATAATAATTTTAAAATGGTAATGGCTTGCTTTTCCTTAAGAAACAATGCAAGCCAGAAAATACTGGAAGTAGCACATTAACTATTAGGCATGCCTCATTTATTTCTTATTTTAAAATTCTTTAAATGATAATTGACTGTCTAAAAGCAGAAATAATAAAATGTAGAAATAAAAAGTCTTTAATTTTTTGATGTGGTTGAGTTTAAGTCACCATCTTGCTATTTGTTTTCTATTGCTTCATTATTCCTTTCTTTTCTTCTTTGAACTAGGGCAGTATATTTTTAATATTCCATTTTGTCTTTTCTAGCTATAATTCTTTGTATTATTTTCTGTGTCTTCTCTAGAAAACATGTATTCTAAACCTTTTACAACTTAATTTGAATTAGTTTTTTGACATTTTACATTTTATGTATGAAGCTTAAAGTAATACTGTTCTGTTTACCTCATTCAACTCTAGAGAAGGGTCAACTGAAAGACAGAGATCATTAGCTTGAACAAGAGAGTAAGATCCAAATATATACTGTTTATAAGCTATTCAACATAACCATAAAGACACAGATAAGTTAAAAGTGACAAGATGGAAAAAAATGTACCATGCACATCAGGAATAGAATAGAGGACCATAGGGGAAGGGAGAGAAATCAGAGAGGGAGAGAAACCACCAGAGACTCTGGACTATGGGAAACAAACTGAGGGTTATAGAAGGGAGGCGGGTGGGGAGAATGGAGTAGCCCAGTAATAGGTACTAAGAAAGGCATGTGTTGTGATGAGCACTGGGTGTTATACACAACTAATTAATCATTGAACACTACATCAAAGCTAAAATGATGTACTTACTATATGTTGACTAACTGAAAATAATAAAAAAATGTACTGTGCATATACTAATTGTATGATAGCTGCATTGATATCATTTAACACAGAAGAGAGCATTAACTGAGATAACTAAGGACATTTTATAATAAAAGTTCAATTTATTAAGAAATGTTATATATAGAGAGAGAGTGAGAGAGAGAGAGAGCTTCAAAATATGTGAAGCAATATTTGAAAGAACTAGATGGAAAAATACGCAAATATTTTTCAGATATTGATAAAACAAATACACTTAAAACATCCATAAGGACACAGAAGACATGACCAACATTATCAACCAACTTGACCTAATGGACAGCTATAGACCACTCCATCCAACAATAACAGAATGGATATTCTTTCACAAGCACATGGGACCATATACTGGAGTCTAAAAGATGTTTCAATAAATTTAAGAGAATTTAAATTGTACAGAACATACTCTTTGACACCTAAATTAAATAAATAATAATAAATTGTTCAAAAAATATAAAAATATTTAGAGACCAAAATATTCTCCTAAATAACTTAAATGTCAAAGAAGAAATTATAAGGAAAACAAGAAAATATTTCTAATTGAAGGAAAATGAAAACAGCATATCAAAATTTGTAGAATGCAGCTAAAATTTTATTTAGAGGGAAAAATAATCTTAAAATGCTTATTAACATAAAAGAAGGAAGGTTTTAAATCAATAATCTACACTTTTACCTTAAGGTAGAAAAAGAAGAAAAAATGAAGCTCAAATTAAGTAGAAGGAATATACTGATAAGTCAAGATCATTGAAATAGAAATCAGATGAAAAACTGAGAAAATCAAGTTGAAGTTAGTTCTTTCAAAATAGTAATAAAATTGAAACATATTAAGCACTAGAACACTTGTAGCATTTTTAAACCACATAGAAAGACTGAGAAGGAACAGCGGGAGAAGTAGGAGGAAAATCTTCGGTGATATCACAGAAGCCAAAGAAGGAAAATATTTCAAAAATGAAGGAATGTCAACCAGTGTCTAATGCTATTGAGGAACCCAGTAATAGGAGGACTAGAAAATGCCTGATTGATGTATTGGTAACATAGATTTGGATATTGATGGCATCTAAAAAATTCAGTGCAATAGGCATTCAACAGATGAGCTAAGGGGACTCAATAAATTCTCATAAACTGTAAAGTTTTTATATAGGTGAGTGACTTCTTCTGTGCAATGGACTTAGAAATTTCATCATATACTCTCCAAGAGGGTCGTCTGCCTTCTTTCTCCTGTTTGGGGTGTGTGTGTGTGTGTGTGTGTGTGTGTGTGTGTGTGTGTGTGTGTGTGTGTGTGTGTGTGTGTGTGTGTGTGTGTGTATGTGTGTGTGTGTGTCCATTTTTAGATTCTGGCTCCTGCAGATCTTTGCTGAGGAATACTGATATTTAGTTTATCTTTCACACATTAACAGAGAATAAACATTAAGCTGCTTTTCGTTTTTTGTTTTGTCCTCTGATGAGCAGCATGAAGGAATTCTGACAATCTTTCAGGTAGAATTTTTGGTATTGGAGAAAATGTGTTGAATTCAGGCTCAGACAAATAGAATTTTTAGCCACCTCCTAGCTGTGAGATCTCAAGTTAGATATTTAAATATCACCTCAATTTCTTTGTCTGTAAAATAGGCAAAATAATATTAATCTAGAAGTGTTATTGGGAGGATAAAATAAGATATTGATTTAGAAAGTTCACAAGTTATGAGCTGCTCTAAAATGATAATTATTCTTCACTACATATGTGAAGAGGTGTAAAAATGGAAGACAGAGTCTTAACTCATGTTGTGCTGAAACAAATGGATGGAGTAAAGGAGGAAGCACTTTCCTGGCACCGTAGGAAGGTGGTTCCTGGGCTTTCCACTCTGCTAGGACTCCTAACACTGACTCCCATCAAAACCAAACCAACCCAAACCAAACTCCTTTATGAGGTGGATGAGAGCACATCATATAAACCAGTTCTTCATTATTTTTTTTTCATAAATAGAACAATCTAACAGAATTAGGTACATTTTATGCAAAGCAGAAAATAAGATGACATTTAGTTTGGAAGTAAAATCTTCCAAGGTCTAAATGTTGTCTCCTCTTCCTTTGCCAAATACCTGCTTATTAGTTTCTCATGGTTTCACGCCAGGAAAAATTTTGTATTTATGTATGATAAGGCTCATAAAATGCATTTTCCTTTCTCCAGAGCAGAAAGTTTTTCTTTGCCTCCTTGTCAGTGAAAACAACAAACTCTTCAGTGCTGGAAGATCTACAATGCTGACTCAGAGTTGGTTCCTTTTTGGGGAGACTTGTTTTTATTAACTTCTCCATTAATAGTACAAATTGTCACATTGAAATGTCCTATGAAATTTCCCTGTTCTGCTCAAATCTGGAAGTCCTCCCCTGCAGCAAGTGTTTTGAGATACTGCTACGGATTCTGTGAAATAAAATATGGTCCAGCTTTGACGAGTCAAGATGAAGTTGCAGCAGACCCCTGGCATCCCTTCCCCTCATGGCCAAAGAGAAGTCCACAGCATTCCAGGCTGTGCAGGAGCTATTATTAGAAGAGCCATCAAGATTGAGCACTTTTTTGGGTTTATTGTTTGTTATAAAAGCAGCTCAGGAAAACTCCAGACACTGTCATGGGGAATGGAATGATCTCTTGGACAGTATTGTTGCCAAATCACAATTAAAAAGTAATGCAAGTTCATTGAAAAATGAAATGCCTTTTAAAAAATTCAAATACAAATGTACTTGAGAAAATCTTATTTTCAAAGGAATTAAATATATTTTGTTAATATTTGGGGACTTCTGTTAATTAGTATATGTGCTGCTAAAGGGAGCACAGGACTTTTGTTAATCAATGTCAATTATATTAACTTTTTATGCTGTATTGATTTTTTAAAAAATGTGGGGTTGTGCCTGGAAACTAGACAATCTTTTTCCTTTGCAATTATCTCCTTTCAGTGTAGCCCCATAAGAGGACTTGAGTCTTTTTTAAAATTTATTATTCACATAGAATGTATTATTTGTTTGACGGGTACAGGTCTGCTATTCATCAGTCTTACACAGTGCACAGCACTCACCACAGCACATACCCATCCCACTGTCCATCACCCAGCCACCCCTTCCCTCCTACTCCACTCCACTTCAGCAACCCTCATTTGTTTCCTGAGATTAAGAGGAGACCAGAGAGGAAGACAAACCATAAGAGACCCTTAAACTCAGAAGACTTGAGTCTTATTTCAACAATGCTATCAGTGCTTAAAATAGTTCTTAAAATATATTTTGGTTTATTGTCAGAGTGTTTTCTGCTTGACCTTCTTTATCAGATTTGTCTCTGAATGAATCTTGACTACTTGGAGAAATGAAATCTGCCCTCAAAGATGAAGTTTTCTACCAAAATTTTCATAAATCAATTTCTGGCTTTGAGGGTTATATTTTAAAAAGGCATTCCAAATCTGGTTTTAGGGTTGGCAGTATTACTGAAGATAAGTATATAATCTTTTTGACTTTATCAAACATAGGGTGATAACTAATCCTGGTTTACACAGAACTTTCTCACTTTTAGTACTCAAAGTCTGCATCTTAGAAAATGTCTCAGTCCCAAGAAAACTGAAAAGTCCCCTTAGGAAGGGAACTATAGTTGCCCTTTAAACCATGCAGGGATAAGGAGCGCAACCCCCACCCTGTCAAAAATTTGAATATAACTTTGGACTCCCCCAGGTCTTAACTAATAGCCTACTATTGATCAGAAGCCTTACTGATAACACAAACAGTAGATTAACACATATTTTTATATTATGTATGTTATATAATATATTTTTACAATAAAGTAAGCTGGAGAAAAATCATATTAAGAAAATCATAAGTAAAAGAAAATACATTTATAGTATTGTACTATAAAAAAAATCTGAGTGTAAATAGACCCATGTAGTTTAAACCTTTGTTGCTTAGGGTCAACTGTATTTTTATTTGGATGCTGATGGTCTTAGAATCTCTTCTACTCTACTAGCGCTTGGCACAAAAGAGCCCAGAATAAAGACTTTGTCTTCTTGTTTTCTTTCCAGGTAGGCATCATCATATGACTAAGGACTGGACAATGGTACATAAATGTGAGTAGTAAATGGAACTTCTGAGAAATGTCCTTAAAGTGAAGGGACATGCTCTACTTCACCCTTCCCTATACCTATTGCCATATTGAATATTGAGGTACTCTTGGGGAGGAAAGTCACATCCAGTAGAGCCTGGGTCATTGTCACTGTGGAGTGCCATATTAGCCATGGATTGCTTACCTCTGTACTTCTTGACTGAGAGAGAGGAAAGTAAATGTTTTATTTGTAATGTTGCTGTTATTTGAGATTTTCCTGTTGCACAGGGAAGCTGAATCAAATCCTCCAATATGATAGTATGAAATTTTCAAAGAAAGATGATATATTTTTCAACTCCTTCATGATGAGAGGAGAATCTAGACCTTAGAACATGATTACTCATCTTAGTTTTGCATGTTTATTTGTCCCCAGATTCACAAAGTCCTAAATTTAAAATTAACTTTAATTTACCTTAAATTAAGGTATAGAACAGAGGTCAAAGGGGTGCTTTACAAAGGAAGAGGAGATCAAGCCAGACCTCTACTTTTTTGAAGTTTCTGTAGCAATTCCTTCTAAGAGATTTTGGAGGTGGGAATTTTGTTGAGTTTGGGGTTCTTGGAACACTTCACTATGCTTGTCTTTAATGGCAGTCCACTATCCTGGCTTTCCTTGTACTTCTCTAATTATTCCTTCTCACATTGCTTTGTGGACACTCCTTTTTTCACTAATATATTTTTCTTTTTTGATCTACTTCTCTTCCCTCATCTTTAATCCAATACTTTCCCCCTTTTAATGTCATATTTTTCACTGATTTCGTCTACACATGTCTTGAAATAAACTTCATTTATTTAAAGTCAAACTCTATATACATAGGCATATAATTCTTTATTTTACCTTTATGCAATTCCTAGCTCTTCTCTTAACCCATGACTTGTTTGCCTCTGCCTTAATTCTAGCTGTTTCCCTCAACACAAAGGTGAACTGGCTGTTAAACGTTAACTTGCTATTTTTAGAGTAATCTTTATTTTCTGTTTTCACCCCTATCTAAAAGAGACCAGTTTTAATTTGTCTCAGTCTGGGCCAGGGATTTCAAATGTTTTTGGCCATAGCCCAAACACTGCAACCAAACACACACACACACACACACACTACATGAGGAGCACTCTGTTTTCAAGGTTCTTCTATTCCAGTCTATTTTTTTCTCTTCTATTTGGTTCAAAATTAATATTTAACAAATCAACAAAATTAATTTTATGATCCACTAACAGGTCATAGTACACAATTTGAAAAACACTAAAATATTAGAAGGGAAAAGAAAGGGAGAATGCCTTTGATATTTTCCAGGACTCAGGGAGTTTTCTAAAAGTTTAGTCAGAGAAATTAAGACCACTGGTAGCTGTGTTTATGGGATCAAAATTATATTTTCACTGTTAGAATAAAGCAGAGGATTAGATCTCATCCTTTGTATTTTAAACTACTATTATAACATTGATTATTTCCACAATTTTATCTCTAGTCCAGACTTTCTGTTCTAAGTTCCTACAGTCAGCCTGGGCAACCCTCTGGTATCTTTGAGCTGGATACTCTATCTGTTCACGATTCATACTGTGCACAATCCAAACTGATTGAAAAAAAACTCCTTCTCTCTAAACATGTTTCCCACTGTGGACTCTATTTCTCTATTTGAGTGACATAAGCAGTCATCCCAGTTAGAGCCTGTCATTCTCAACTCTGCCCTTTTCCTCACCCTCCAAACCCTAAACCCATGTTCATTATTCAATAAGTCTTGCACATTTTAGAGCTTAAATATTTGCTGAAGCCACCCCATGTTCTTCCACTCTACTGTCTCTGTCCCATTTCTGCCTCTTCCTGTATCCCTCCCTGGGTTACCACCACAGTTTTTTTAATCACTTGACTGCTCTAGTCTTGTCGGCGTTCCATCCCAGTCCTCCACACAGGTACCAAAAGGAATAATCTATATTTCAAATCTGACTATGATGTTCCTTTACTTAAAAATCTTTTAATGACTTTGCATCACTTGCAGAATATAATCCAAGTTCCTTGGGTGTCCAAGAAGCCCTGATCCTGGCTTATCACTCCAGCCTCATCTGCTGCATGCAGTTCTTTGCTTTGAATTGGTATTCTGATGACACAAACATGGTCTAACACACACAGTCTGCCAAGGTTCACATCTATGTCTTCGTTAATGCTTCCTTTGCCCCCTTTTCATCGTGAACCTTTAAAACCTAGTTTCTCATTGAAAAGGCTTCCAGGGAAGCTCTAGGGTTTATTAAATACTTCTTTCCTCTGCTTTCAAGTGTCTTGTGATTCGTCTCCCATTTTACTCATCACATTGTTCTGGTTATCTATTTAAATATACATCTTCTTATTAAGATTTAAGCCCTCAATAGATACATTCAATAAATGCATACATTCAGTCATGCATTAATGAGTGAACTAGCAAGTAGTAATGTAGTGCATGAAACAGAGACACAATAGAAATAAAAATAATTTTATTTGATTCTGGATATAAGATGAGCTGGAAATGCTGCTGTCTGAAAGATTTGATTCATCTGATTTTCCTAGTTAGGTAGGTATCCTTTGCCTTCCATAATTCTACATGTGATCTCCCTGAATTGAAGGCTTAGATATGGTGCCTCTTGCCTTGAGGGAAAAAAAAAAATCCCAGTTTACATTATTTTCTGTAAGCGGAATTGTAACCAGGGTGATTCAATAATATTTTAGGAGATGGACATTGATGATATCATTCCTGACAAAGGAATTAATTCAACCAACTTTACATTTTATTTTGTGTTCCAAATTATACAAATTCTTAGAAAACTAGTCCATTTGAATGAACCATTTGATGACTCAAAGATTAATTTCTGATGAAAGGAAATTGGGCTAACCCAACAGTGTATAATATTTGGCAGGAAGTTAACTAGCTTCAGAATAAAAAAAAATTAGCAAATAAAAATCTTTCTTCTAGAAATCACCTTGAAGAAATGTTGGATAATTTATGACTTTTTATTCATAATCCAAAAATTTCCTCCAATGCCTTTTTATTCTTTATGTATAACTATTCAATTATAGTAAAATTTCTATCATATTGAAAGTATCTTTTTACTTTCTCCAAATTTAGTATATAAGGGTGCCTGAGTGGCTCAGTTGGTTAAGTGTCTGCCCTCAGCTCTAGTCATGATCTCCAGGTCCTGGGATTGAGCCCCACACCAGGCTTCCTGCTTAGAAGGGAGTCTGCTTCTCTCTCAGCCCCTCAACCCACTCATGCTCTCACTCTCTCTCTCTGTCTCTTTCTCAAATAAATAAACAAAATCTTTTAAAAATATAAATTGGTATATATTTAAGTTCTTTTTTTTGTCAAGACCTAGTCCACTTGTTAGGATAACATTTTTTCAATTATTTTTTGACTCCAGTATAATTGGCATAGTGTTATTTTCAGTTGTCCAATACAGTGATTCAACAATTCTGTACACTACTCAGTGTTCATTAAAGTAAGTGCACTCTTAATCCCCTTCACCTATTTTATCTATCCCCCACTCACCTTCCTTCTGGTAAACACCATTTTGTTCTCTATATTTAAAAGTCTGCTTTTTTGTTTCTTTTTTCTTTTTCATTTGTTTTGTTTCTTCAGTTCCACATGTAAGTGAAATCATATTTGTCTTTCTCTGATTTACTGCACTTAACCTTATACCCTCTAGATCCCTCCATGTTGTTGCAAATGGCAAGATTTCACTCTTCTTTATGATTGAGTAATATTCCATAATATATCTTCTTTATCCATCATCTATCAGTGAATGCTTAGGTTTTTTCCGTATCTTGGCTATTGTAAATGATGCTTCATAAATATAGGCGTGCATGTATCTTTTTGAATTAGTGGTTTCATTTTCTTTGGGTAAATACCTGGTAGTGGAATTACTAGATCATATGGCAATCTTATTTTTAATTTTTTTTTGATTAATCTCTATACTATTTTTTGTAGTGGCAGCACCAGTTTGCATTTCCACCAACAGTGCATGAAGGTACCTTTTTCTCCACATCCTTGCCAACACTTGTTGCTACTTGTGTTTTTTATTAACCATTCTGACAGATATGAGGTGGTATCTCATTGTGGTTTTGATTTGCATTTAAATAGAGATGACATTTAATTAGCAGAGAGACTCATGCATAGGAACAGTAAAACCTGCGCATTGCTAATGCTTAAGAAATTCGGATTTCTAATCCTTTTAGTAATCCCTGGAACTAGGTCCACATATTACAAAAGAGGTAGACTGATCAGCTTTTGTGTAAGTTACAAAGAACTGTTTGTATGTCCAGGCCAGTTGGGCTAAAACAGAGCAAATATGGGGCAGTGTGACATGACATGGCATTACAAAATCATCTGAGTGAAAGGATAAGAGAGATCTTTAAATGAGAAGTATAGTAAAATAGCTATAAATAGAGGACTTAGGCAAGTGTTCTCTTCCATTATTTTACTTAGTCACTTGTAGCCAGCACAGTTTGACATGGCCAGGATAGCATCTCTCTTAGAACGAGACTTAGGCTACTCTTGAAAAGCCAAGTAGGAAACAAAGATGCCCAGTTTTAAGGACAGTAATTGTGAGGGGACAAGAAGAGCCCATGAAGCTCATGCATGGTCTGGTCTAGATCACACAGGATAGAAAATCCTATAGTGAACTGGGGATAAATGTATAATTAGTTACAAAGAGTATATTAATTGTTTGGAGACTCCTCTGGAATTGTGACTGTAGAATTGTTCCTGAATTTAAGGATATTGTTATTCTTTTCATCTGTCACAACTAAAATGGGACATAACTGCATTTATCATTTTAAATATTATGTCTGCTTTTTGACAGAGCTCCTGTGCGAACAAGAAGGGGCAGAAGAAAGATTGCTAGGAATAGATATATACAAATCCATATGTACTTACATTTAATATATATTTGACAGTGAGATTTAATATTTGCTGGCATTTACTCCAATGTTTTTCTTTGTCTTAAAGGACTGAGGTTGATTTTCAAAATGATTTATCCCTATGGCTCAAACTAATACATCACCACTTTAAAATTTTGCTTCATACAGCTGTAGCATTACCCATATGCCACAGGAAAACAAACCTTTTTAATATATGAAGGGTGTCAATGTTAGTCATGTGATTTGTAATGCTTTTGCTTAAATATTGATTTTTTTCAAATTCAATTTTTATTGATTTCTCTTAAATATTAATCATTTCTAATGACAGCTTAAAAAATAGGCTGAGTCCCTTGAACATTCTTGCGATCCACTCTTTCTAGAAATAGAGTACAATTTTAGTATGCTTCAAATTAAGTCAAACAAAAACATACTGCTTTTTCATTTAAAGGCTTAATGTCATAAATCAAAATTCTATTTGTGCCGAATCAAGGGATTGATGCAGAATATTAACTGTGGTTATGCAGTCTCTCTATGAACAATCCAATGGCATCTGTGATCTCTAGTCAGTTTATCTGTAACCTGCCATCATCGTTGCATCCTGAAAAACCATTCCTGGCCTATAAGAGATCAGTGTTCTGCAGCATCAGTGAAGTTGACTGGGCTTAACTTAGAAATGACTAGAAAGTGGCAGACTGTCAACAGTTCCAGGAGACTGGGCTTCTATGATATTAGTGTATGGAAGATGCCCCAACTCTTCTTCAAAACAAAAGAAATGTCACTTCCCCACATTGGCTGTGTTTTAAAGTTTTGATTGGAAATCAGCACTCCTGACTGAGAGTTAAACTTGGCAATGCTAGGGGTAAGACTTACTTACAACATTTAACCCCTCCTGCTTGGTTTCCTCATCCAGAACATGAAGGAAATACTGCCTGCCACTGGCTGCTAAGATCTTAGTGTGAAGAAATGAATGAGCATTGGTGAGTCCTTGAAAGAAGGGCAGATTAGGCAGTTCTCAACTTGAGAGGGTTTGTATTCAGAATTCTTTTTCTCCACATGGATTAAAATTTTGGGAAGTGTTTATCCATATAAGCAATTTATAAGTGGTAGTAGGATTTCAATTCACTTCACAAAGACTTTTAAACCCGCAAGTCAGCTAAAAATAAGGTATTTTATATGAATTCCAGATTAATGAATTAAATATTTTAACCTGTAAGGTTAAAAAAAAAAGGAAATATCATCATTGAAGTAGTAGAATGGAAGACCACAGAGGAAGGGAGGGAAAACTGAATGGGTAGAAATCAGAGAAGGAGACAAAGCATTAGAGACTCTGGAGTCTGGAAAACAAACTGAGGGTTACAGAAGGGATGGGGTGGGAGGATAGGGTAGGTGTTGTGATGAGCATGGGGTGATATATACAACTAATGAATAACTGAATACTACAACAAAAACTTAGGATGTCCTATATGCTGACTAACTGAACATAATAAAAAAACTACTGGAAATTAAAGAGAAATGCAATAAAGCAGGATAGATTTTTTTTCCTCTTGTGTTTTTTGGTGATGTTTCAGGAAAATGAGAACAATGAGAAATCAGGATAATGACAAAATTAAAGAATATTTCTATATGAATTTATTAAAGTTGATTTCAGGTTTTAAGAAATGTTTTTTCTGAATCTAATGTTTATTTGTTTTTTTTTTTTGTTTTTTTTTTTTTTTTAAGATTTTATTTATTTGACAGAGAGAAACACAGCCAGAGAGGGAACACAAGCAGAGAGAGTGAGAGAGGGAGAAGCAGACTTCCCGCCTAGCAGGGAGCCCGATGTGGGACTCGATCCCGGGTCTCCAGGATCATGACCTGAGCCGAAGGCAGTTGCTTAACCAACTGAGCCACCCAGGCGCC